>UYYA01004040.1:0-76675 GCA_900624975.1 Angiostrongylus costaricensis | reverse complement strand
ATATATATATATATACATAGAGGCGCTTGTGGCGCAGTGTTCGGAGGCGCCCTGCAATACACACGTGGAATCGGTCTCTGCGCCTACGGCCCACGAAGCCTTCCATTCCTTCGAGTCGGCAAATTGGTACCAGACTTGTCTAGGAGGATAGCAGCACTGTCTCGATATATCGGTAGGCCACCGCGAGCAATTGTAAAGGCCAGATATGCATTTAATCATCTCCAACCATACCTAATGAAGTCGAATGCATGACAGGCTTACCCCGGGGATTGATCAACGCCGAGAGCTTTATCCTTTAAATATATATATGTATATACATATGCATATATACGTATATGTGTGCATATATGCGCACTCTAGTCCAAACTTAATGTCATTGGGATTCTTTCTACCTGACAGTTTGGAGAACGAGACACAAAGTAATTTAATCGTCAATTTGCCAGCATGTACTACTCAATTGTGATGTTCTTAGTAATAAATACTTTTTTCCAATGGACTACTAGTGCTATCTATCTTCAGTACTGCTTTAAAAATAGATTTATGTACGTGTCTTTTCATAAACACTACTCTTTGGTTAGGGGCATCCAGCAACACACAAGTTGTCGCTTGTTCGATCCTGGCTCATCGATCCTACATCCTTGCAGGAATAGAAAATTGGCACCAGTTCTACCTGCTTGGATGAAGGTACTGAATTTATACATGGGTGGGTCTTGGCGAGCCATTTTTTAGATCAAATACGAATTTAATCACCTCATTCATACCGATTGTAGTCAAATACGTTACGCGTATCTGAGGGAATGATGAGCGCTGAACACTTATCTTCTATCCTTTATTTAGATAGATTATATTTTGCCTTGATTTTTGATTAAGTGAAAGCAAGTGTTTTGTAAGTGAGGGAAATAGGTGCTCCGTACTTCTGTTTGCCATCCAGTGCTTATTTCAGTGTAATTCTAGTGTTTGAGAATGACGCACGTTTATGAAGCGAAATTTGGCGAGTTTTCACTGACGAGCCATAAGGTCCATAAAGTTTTCCGTGTGTTTCGATGGTCGTTAAATAGCCGTTATGGAAAATTTACAGCTGCCCTTTTCGTTGGTTAGACAATGAAACTGCTGATGGCACCCATACATACGGTGGTCGGTCACTATCTATCGACGGACGGACCGTACGTCAAGATGCGCTTTGATCGATGAGTTTGTCATCTGAAACTTGATTTCGTTGATACCTTCGTATCATCTCCACTCGAATACATAAAACACGTGAATCAAGATAAAGAGCTTATTTTTTCGAAAGTGATAGGGATTTTCCTTAAAATAAGTGAATTTCTCTCAATATCTCATTGGAAGATGTGAGCCAAACTACATCACCAGATACTCCATTCGAACTATCTACACTCTGCACTACAAAAAATCATTCCAATTGCTTTTTGCTTTGCTACAGTCTCGGCCAGTTTCTTAGTACAACTCTAACTGCAGCTTCGACTTGGATACATTCAGTGGCAATTTGTGCTCCCCAGATCGTTCCCATGTGGGAACGCTTTTGCACGGTTATTTCAAGATCACATGAGAGATGTACTTGACTAGCGTTTGACGACATTCATAATGAAGGAGAAAATCGTCAAACATAAGTCGAAGGAAGACGCGAAATTTTTGAAGGCCTTCGTGGATGACAAGTGAGAGGGAACGATCAGAATGCAGGAAGTTCTGAGATATACGCACTGGGTGTGCCAACGGGTCGTATATAATAAATGTATAATGTAAAACAAAGATGATCGTTCCTTCCGTTGGTGTGATGCAGGTAATCGCAGGCTCGAAGACCATTTGAGGCTCCGAGTTTTGCTCATATCTCAACATCCTAGTATCTGTATTTCACATAGTATCATACTGTGAAAAAAAGATTAGGCAGTGAATAAGAGTTAGAACATTCTGCCAATTGGACTAGAAAATAAGCTTTAGTAAGGTAACTTCTCTACTCCTTCTTCTCTAAATAGTAACTACTCCTCAACTGAGATAATTCCTATATTTAGTACTAAAAAATGTTTTAAAGAATTTCTCACGGCTCCCAATCTTTTGAACAATCCTTCATAACAATAGTTAGCTCGAATGATGCCATGAGATGCTAAATTGAACAAGCTCAAGTGGTAAATGATAAGAATGATCTCAATATTAACCTCTTTATTTACTGCCTATTCTTTTTAATGGCAGGGTATGTTGCGAAATATAGCTTCTACCATGCTGAGGTATTTGTATGAAAGCACTGATGGGCTCTGGAATGTCATTAAAGGCTTTTTCATTATCCTTCCTTCTCAAATCAAGTGGAATCAACACATAGCATAGCTAGAGCGTGACTTCAGTAGATTTGTAGGAAGATTCCACATCTCCAGTATATACATAAGTAAAAATGAAATTTCTCTCACGCACATCCCTTTCGTATTATTGGAGGATTACGTGGCGGGATTCTACTGACAGTGGAGCGTGTCATTCGGAGTTATAATAGAAGTTCGGTATGGCAACTTTAAACAGAGCTTTATGTCAAGGTTTGTCGACATTTTCACCACAATATCGGGTGTTATACCTCTCACAGACTTTCGCATGCATTATATTTACACGAAAATACAGTAAGTTGTGCCCATCGAAAAGCTTCAAACTTCGATGCTGATCACATATGCTTTGAGGTGTTCGTACAGAGACGTTCTTGAGCTTCCCCAGTGTTGGCTTCTTGTCCTCAACGTATTTCTTACATGACTACTTATTCTCTCTCTCACCCTCTCTCTCTCTGATTTTGTTGTGCGATTGAAAACTTTACTTTTTCTGGGCAAGTAGTTACAACAAAGTTTCGAGCCAAATAGTTGAGTTGATAAATTTAGTTGCTTTTCGTATAAGGACATATTTTGTCATGCTGCATCTAAAGACTGTAATTGATGGCAACTCTTATGGAAAGTAATCGACTATGCAGAATCTTTATGATGTTTCGTTATTTGACTACTTTATCTGCACTATCTTCCTTAGAAACAGGGAAAAAAAATAGTTGGACATGTAAAGTTCCTAGTATATTTCGTTTGTAACAAACGGCAAGTTTCAGTCAGCCATCGGCTGGTCGTGTATAGTCTATATTACTATCGCACATCACTACCCTATTGTCACACCGCAAACGCAGTACATTTATCATCATCAGCCGTCGTCATATTTCCATGCCAAGTTTACGGTTTCCTAACGAGACGGCACTAACGATAACGTTAGTAACAGCAGGCCGGCTGGCCGGCTGGCCGACTCGCGCCCCGTTGACGCAACGGATAGCCCCAACCTTGCAACACTCCGCTTGTTTCTTATCTGATCGTAAACATCGCCAGCAAGACGGTGTTAGTGTTGCCGCATGTACGACGCCCTCCGTGGGTGTCGTAGATTGTTATCAAGCAAAAAAAAAGAAGTAATTGTTCTTCTCTACACTGAAGAATTGAAAAACGAGGCTCATTCCGTTGTGACTAACTGCCAGCAACTATATGGCAATTGCTTGAAGAACTTCTCATTCTTTGGAGAAAATGCCGTCCTCCCTAATATGTTCTTGTTAAAGACAAGTGATTGTAATTAGCGGTTAGTCGTAGTGGGCTACGAATAAATGACTACTGATCGTACCTGATCTACAGTTAAAGTGTTGTATGGCCGACACTAAATTTGTCCCTTGGTATATCTTGGCTATCACAGCTGTCATACCAACATTTAGCATTCGCATGAGCGTAGCATTTCGGTCTTAAAATGCACGCGAGATGAACTTTATGCACTTTGCTGAAAAAGTGACATTCTCCACAGTCCGCGTTCACTATGAATAATAGTATTTGCCATTTTCTTACACTTTGTATCGCTACTAAGCGCTACGGTGTACTTACACTGAGACAGAGTAGAATTCTAGTAAACATTTCGCAATCACTTTGTGCTGAACTGATCTATACTAACGCAGTACTGGTTGTCATATTTGAGTTTACATACTTAGTGTTATCGTCCAACTTTTTAGAGGTTCACAATCAATTATTATAAAGTGCATGTGAATCGGTTTTATTTGCGTCCAGTAGCAAGAGTCATATCTACTCGATAAAAGACCCACAAGGCCACTCATGGGGTACACCAAGTTCACATGGTAGATTTGATTTTATTCGTATTTCTTGAGTGGCCTTAATTCGCTAAGCGACTCTGGTGCGCTTTATTGACGATTTGAAACTTTATTAGTGCCAGCTTAAGTTACTCGGTGATTAATAGGTTTAAACGTGTCACAGGTTATACATTTCACATTTCGTTGTAGATCATCCACATGATCATGGATCTTCCTATGCATTTCGATGAACCAGAATTCTACCACTCACTTCTATCTCTGTAGTTCACTGTTCTATTCGACTTCTTAAACCAAAAATCTCAACAAGATCTGCTAAATTATCCGACAATGGAATCCAAGAAAAGGAAAAAGATGATCTGTATAGAAATGTGTCTTTGACAGCTGTTGATTATTTAGAATATTGAGTAAGTACGGAATTTGGATCATCCATAAATGCTCGGTATGAGCTGGGAACCTACTCAGCCATTCTTTTTTCTTTTGCCTTCGCCTTCATTGTGAGAGTTTGTCGATGTTTCGATGGCATGATTCTCTGGTTAGATGTTCTTGTTATTGCAAGACACCACCTTCCAACTGCACCATTTGCAAGTGAAAAGTGTAAGGTGAGTAGGAGAACTGATTAGAAAAAAACGAAAGAACAGAGAAAGGAAGGAACACCTAGGACAACTGTTTGTAAAATTGACGTGCAACTTTTTTTCTGCGAGGGAAAAGCAATATTTTTCATGATTAGAAAAACGAAAAGAAAGCTCATATCTCTAATGATTTTTTTCACCGTACGAAAAGATGATTTTCTATTGGGATTTATGTATGGCGATTCTATCTCATTGGTGTAGTTTCTTGTTATCGATTGATTTTGCTTAAAACTATTTTCTTAATAAAATCGACCTCGAAGTTTTTTTTGCTGCTTTTCCGTATTCGTCCCCTCTCTCTTGCATATTACGTAAAAATTTAATTTCTTCTTTAATTTTCAGTCCCTACTTTTCCGCTGATCGCTAAACATCTTTCCAATATCCAGCTTCCTTTACCATAACCAACGTCCATAAAGTGTTTGTTAATGTCCATACTATTTTTATAAGTGTCCTCCCAACGGTTTACCGCCTCATCGTGGTTGGGAGGTGTTTTTGGGTGTCGGACTGCGATGTACAGCGGGAGATTCGTCTCGCTGGCAGGGCCTCCCAAGCTGAGAAGGAGTCCGGCATTTCCGTCAGGAATGCTAGCTAAGAGTAAACCAATACCAGGATCGACCATCGTCTTGGCATCAAAGTCGCATGGTGGCAAATCTCCCTCTGATTCACACAGGCTGCGGCTTCCTGTCGTGGTGACGATCTGGGCTTAGCCAGGCTGTCCTCGGAGTTCCAGGGAACCACAATGGCTTAACCAGCAAATCTCTGAAAATGGTGATTATGTTGAGGCCCGCGCAACTAGCGAAGATGGGCCGTTCAAGTGTCAAGTATCAAGTATGTTTTTTGAGTGTAGCTTGTCAGTGTCTTAACACTAAGATAACAATTTTTGCTCTGAATTCTCTTCTAACACCAACATTCATTTGATTTCGGCATCGCTAGTTAATATTGCGATTATTGACTATTACTGAGTTCTGCTTTACATGGCCCGTCATCACATCTACTCTGGAGATCTCAGACTTTCTGTATTCGATTTATTTCCTCTCATTCATCGTCCGCAAAAGTGTTTGAATATTTAGCGTGTTACTCCTTTGATGCTTGAGGATTTCGTTGTCTTTATAAATGTCGTAGGGTACTGACCTTTCAATCCCGTTGATAGCAGAGCTAGGGGTTTCCACCGTGGACTGAAGGTGAGCGTTGGGAGTAGGTCGAAGCAGCACCTTGCTTCCTCATGGACTGCATCGCTAACCGCTTCGCCATCTCCTTAAATATCTATCCATTATGTTCAGTCAGTACCTTATATATTTCGAAGTCGAGGACAAAACTTGATTTCTGCAATTAATAAAACTAGTTCTCATGGCCGCAGGGATTACGATATTTCTTTGCCTTACAGTATTAATTAATCAGAAGTGAAATCGCCTTCTTTTTATCAAACACAGGATTGTTGTGGAATGAAACTCATTTGTCATCAATGTCTTCTAGGTACAACATCCAGTTTACCCTAATTCAACACGATATCTCGCTGCTCAGTATAAGTGGGAAAGTACGAACGAGTCGATTATGAGTTCCGAATATCCCTACCACCGAGTTTTCACCATTCCAGTCATGGCATCATGGTGAGCGTGTAGCACAGTGGTGGGGAGTGCCTTGCAGTAGACATGGGTTCGGTACTGCGTCCCGGGTTAACAAGTCTTCTATTCTTCTGGAGTCGGCAAACCGGTACACGACTTGTCTGGGAGGATAACAACACTGGCTTGTTACATCGGCAGGCCACCGCGAGTCATTTTAAACGCCAGACATATATTCAGTCACCTCCAGCGTTGCCTTATGAAGTCGAATGCATGGCTCATCCTTCAGAGAGCTTTGTATTTTCTTTATCATTTATTTTCAGCTATGAGTAGTGTAAGCATTCTGATAATCATTGTTAATGCTCCCAGTTGTGGTATTTTTTTTAAGCTGTGCAAAGCTAGCTTGAGTAGGAGTTTTGCACCTGAGCTCTTTTTCTTTTTTATTGGATGTGTCAGAATGAGATGTCAGCCACGTTAAGATTACTGATTTTTGGAATGTTGCAAAGTGCCAAGAAATGCCCAGCTAGATTTAATTCTAAAATAAATTTTTATAAAATGGTAAAAATTAGCGATCTGAAGCATCTGTTTCAGTGTCAATGTTTAAGAAACCCTCCGCAACGCCAAAAATGTCCACGTTCGTCCAACGGGCGGAAATTGCAAGCCGACTGTGTGTGTGGGAAATCACGCAGAACATTGCTCAGCTTCTGAATTTGTTTCATGAAAACATTCAGATGCAGACTTCGTATGAACTTCAAAGCGGATTCTAAACCCAAAATCATATTTTTGTGAAACTCGTTCGTTTTGTGCAGTGCACTCATCGCAACAATCTCTTTTTACTTTGTCTAAGTACTTGAGGAATCTACGATTTTCCCACAGACAATGTGGCGGAAGTACTAGATATAAAAGTAACCGTACTCTTCTTTTGATTCATATAACAAGTTCACACAATTAAACGTTAACTTAACCAGCTAATCTTCCGTGAATTGTTAGAATTTTAGTGGACGGCATGTCAAATATCACTGCTGGATGGGCGATCTGGCATAAATAACTTGCACTTGTTCTTTTTTAGCTGAGTTTTTCTTAAGTTTATCGGCGCAAGATCTTTAGATTAGTAAAGTCAAGCACAGTGAAATATATTGCAAATGATCTCTAACTGGCGAATTAATGACGTCATCGAACCCATCATGATTCGTCATCGGAAACAATAAGCTTCTATAAGTAAGTCCAATCCTTGATTAAAATCGCAATTGTGTTAATGCGTAAACTACTCCTATACTATCAAATTGTTTGCAGAAGAGATAAGTTACTTCTGAAAAATTACAGCGCAAATTACCTTAAGGACAAAATTTCTAATCGGGCTAATGAATGTAAACGATCGTTTCTGCAAATTTGTTTATATCATTCTTAAATTATCTGCCCTATTATTTATATTTAAATAATATTTGCATTATACTGCAATGACATTTAGCTATCGCAAGTTAAAGTTAATTGGTATCTTTATATTACTGTTTAACAAACATGACGTATTATTTTATTTCTTTATTTACGCATATGCTGACGTTTCGGCGGATTTCGCCTTCCTCATAGCCCGGAAAGGTCAAGTTGACCGCAATCTACTCAGCCAAATCCTTCCATAAACAAACAGGGAAAATGCTAAGCGAAGATTTCAGTCGAAAAATTTAAGTGAAAAATTTAAAAACTTCAAAATTAAGAGAACGGAATGGAAAAATTGAAATCTTCGCTTAGCATTTTCCCTGTTTGTTTATGGAAGGATTTGGCTGAGTAGATTGCGGTCAACTTGACCTTTCCGGGCTATGAGGAAGGCGAAATCCGCCGAAACGTCAGCTTATGCGTAAATAAAGAAATAAAATAACACGTCGTGTTTGCTGAACAGAACCAGAAGGAAGTATTCGACCAATGCCGAGGTTAACAGAAAGTCGGTCGTGGGAGTTAATTAGTATCATTAACCAGAATCACAAAATAACAGGCGACACGAATCTTATGATTTTCCGATTCCTTTCTGTTTCGATTTTTAAAGAATTCTCCTACAAATATATGGAAGGTCTAAATCATTAGTTTCCAAATAGCAAACGGAAATATCTGATTTTGACGTTGGAGTTTTCACTTGTGTGTTTAGACATGTTAGTGTTAACATGTCTAAGCATGTCATTGAACGTGAGAGAACCTTCAGCATTGATTTTCCTGAATTTTTCTTAGTTTGCACTTTCTATGCTTCTTGGCACTGTGGTTATTATTTGTCGTCACCAAGTCGCTACTTGAAGAATCTCTTGTTGTTTTCGGCTTTTTTTCTTCCTTTTTTGTGTCTTTCCTGTTTTCCAATTATACCGTCTCCTTATGTTACGATGTAGAATCATTTTGCTATCTATCTTACAAGTGTTTATATGTCGTAATGTATCGTCATTGTTGAGAAAGACAGAATCCCTCCTCCTCTCCCTCTCTCTTTTTCTCTCTCTCCCTTCTGTCTCTCTTCTCTCTCTCTCTCTCTCTCTGTCTTTCGCTCTCCCTTATCGGTTAATCAGCTCGTCCTTTATCACAGTAAAATGTTGCCTACACAGCTGTCCAGGCTGCTGTGATCGCTGATAATTAAATGGTACAGCTAAAGCGATCGTTTTCGTTTTGTCCTGTAACAAAATCAGATTCTGTGTTGATGTTCGAGATCAACAAAATTTTTCATCTATCTCGCATTCAACGAACAAATGTTACTTCCAGAATGCCTCGAATTCCGTGAATGGATCATTGCCGTTGACTCTTTCGAATGAACAGATTTGTTGGCTCAGTTGCTCACCTCTGCGATATTCGACGCTGTCACAGTGTTACCCATAATACAGTTGAACCGTTTGATTCGCCGTCGTCAATTTATCCATCCATAACGCCTATTTGTATGCCCAGCTGGTCATTTCCATCGACTATCGCCATACAGTTTGTCAGACATTTGTTTTCACGACTCGTACCTTCCGACTGTACTCTGGAAACACTTAGTTTCTGCATTTTTTTTTTCACTGTGAATGCTTACGTGGAGACATGAAAATATTAATGAACGTTTTTTTTTAGTATGCTCTGCTTAGGTTACGGTAAAATATCTTAGTCACGGCGTGTCCTTCAGCAACACCATGATTAAGCTCGGCACAACGGGTATTCTGGGACATTTATCTTGGACTTGCGCCCCATTTTAGCAAAATGAACTAGTGAATTTTTGGAACGAAATTATTGCTATATTGTTTTAGTCAATGTGTAGCCTTCGAGTATTATGAGACGATGGATATCACCTTATCCATAAGTGGATTTTAAAGCATGAGGTCCATTACTCGTTGTGGTGTAATGTCAGTAGCGCTGAACACTACTACTAGAGCGCGGTAAATTTCTCTCAGCTCTCTATTTTGCTTTCTTAGTTTTATTTTTGCAATAAGACCTGCTAATATGTCGATACAAAACTATTCAATCGCCACAACGGATGATTTTCATGCATAGTTGGTGATAGATCAATGATTTCTAAAAAGTAAGGCATTTGCTAACAATGAAAGTTCAAATCTCCGGGGTATTTTGAAAAAATAAATTGGCAGGAGCTTCTACGCAAAGCATGTATAGTCAGAGACTTAGTTATCTTGTTGACTTTCTCGAGAGAGTTGGGTAACATATAATCTTTGTGTTCCGATATATCTCTCCACAGCACCACTAGGCTAACCCAAATCAGAAAAGCATATGTGAGGTCGAAGTATTTGTCAAAAGGGTTACCGCTACCGTAATGCGTTCGTAGTATCATGGTACATCTCGCTAACGAGTTGACGTAAAGACCATAAAGAATGGTCTATTGTGTGTCGCTTTCTTTTTCAGCAATCGCAAGGATATTATAAAGCACGCGCTTTATTTCCGTACGAAAAACACATACAACACAAAAGTAGCTAACAAAGCAAAAGTAGCTTTCGATAGTATCGCCCTCTTCAAGGCTTGGAAGAGTATACCGATTTGTAATTTATTGCGCCAAATGTTTCACTAACACAGAGAGAAAATCGAAATCTATATGGCAATTCTCCCAACAGTTTACCGCCTCGTCGTGGCTAGGAGGTGTTCCTCCATGTCGGACTGCGATGTACAGCGAGGGCATTCGTCCCCTCGGCAAAGTCTCTTAGGCTGAGAAGGAGTCCGGCGTTTCTATCACAGGAAGCCTAGCTAAGAGTAAACCAATACCAGGATCCACCACCGTCCTGATATCAAAGTTGCATGGTTGCAAATCTCCCTCTGATCCACAAGGGCTGCGACTGCCTGTCGTGATGACGATCTGGGCTTGGCCAGGCTGTCCTCGGAGTTCCAGGGAACCACAATGGCTTAACCAGCAATTCTCCGAAACATGGTGATTCTGCTGGTGCCCGCGCAACTAGTGAAAACGGGTCGTTCAAGTATCAAATATCAAGGAAGTATATGGCAGTCACACTGTCAATAGCTTGTCCAAGAATCAAACGTTTTTTTTTACGTGTCTTCCACTGAGGAAAAACAGCTGATGAGAATCGCATATGGTCTGCACCACTCGACATCAAAAGTCGATACGAAGATACGGGACGAGATCACGTTTTCATCTTTCTGTCTGTGACATTAGAGCGTTCGGCGTAATGAATTACGTATCACTATGCCTTCCAGGCTCTGAAGAAGGCGGTATTGCCGAAACGTCGGCTACCGTTGTGTTGTGTTTTTTGCGCGAAAGTAAAACGGGTGCTGTATAACAACCCAACGATTGCTGAAAAAGAAGAACGACACATTTGTAATGCAATACCGAGGTTAGCAGAAAGTCGATTCTGGGAACGATCTATTGTATATTCGTCTACAAACGTCTCTCCAACATTGATGTAGTGAAGGTTAGTTCGTAACTGAATCTATGATGATGTTATGTAGCCATTCTTTCGTCTTCTCCCCTTTTTCCGTTTTAATGCTGCTCTTGCGCAACTCGCCTTCAATCGTTATTCCTTGTCCGCTTGAACACATTTCAACGCTACTCCGTGAATTAACTTTCCTCATAGCTAAGTGTTCACGTTCACTTTATATCCGTTATGCCACTTCAATCCAGGTTCAAGCATCACAAAGATGGCCACGATTGCTTGTTTACTGTGCAGACGCTTAAAGAGCACAGTGACAGGGGCGGCCATTGTGCTCTTTTAGCGTGGTTCTATTATCACCTGCACAGTAAACAAGTAATCGTGACCATCCTTGTGATGCTTCTTCTTCTTTCTTTTCATTCATCCTTACATTCCGTGAATGTCATCGTCAGTGGTGAAATGTCAACTTTTTGCAATTTGTTTCATTTCACTGCCTTTTTTTTTTCTTTTCTATGAATCACTTTCTTAGAAGAGATTCAAGATAGCGCGTTGAGGTGCCGTACGATTGCACTCTGCTCCATTTCCGTTTTGTATACCGTATTTCTCATACATTCTTGAATTGTCTAAAAATATCTTTGCTACTGTGGTGGATTTAAGTCCCATGCAATTAGATACCATATTTGTCTAGTTGATACGATCTTAAACGGCTTTCTAGCAACAGCAGTTTTATGGACTTCTAGTAGCCTGACTGCTTCGGTCCACTTACACTACTAACTGAATCCGTTACTAAGCCTCATAACAGTGCAAAGTTATGGGACTGTGTGTGTGTGTTTTTTTTGCATTTGGAATCTACGGCGATGTAGTGTCTGGCCTTTTAATCGACCACCAACGCACTTCTGAATTTGTCGAAACTCACTAGTCGCGGTGGTCTTGATCTATGGTCTTTTGGACGGTGCTCAATGCATTGTCAGATTGCTTAAGCTAAGCTATATAGTAAGAATCCGCTAAATCGTATATCTTATTAGGAAAGGTTCTGGTCTAGTCGATTATTTTCTAACCATGGTGGTTACAATTTCGGCGGATTTCAGAAATGGTGTAGATCACAATTTGCTCATCGATTTTCCAATACGATGTTCTCGCCCATGGTCATCCTTAACGTTTTAGCTTAGCTCGCTCTTAGTTCTTCAGTCAGTGTTTGTCGATATCCGTAGAGCCTTTTTTTGTCTTCCGAATGTTGTTGTTTCAGATGTGCTCTTAATGCAGCTGGATTCACATACTGTAGACTGCATCCCAGATTTTACTCAAAGTCGATTTGGTGCCGTGCCCTGTTTGCCGCCAGTTGCTTCATTTTCGCACGTCAGTTTTACCTTTTTTTTTTCTATTGTTTTCAACAACGGATCAATTGCTATGTTAATTCCCTCAACGATTTATCGCCTCGTCGAGGCTGAGAGGTGTTTCTCGTTGTCGGACTGCGATGTACAACGAGGGATTCATTCCCTAGCAGGGTCTCCCAAGCTGAGGGGGAATCCGTCGTTTCCATCAGGAAGCCTAGCTAAGAGTAAACCATTACCAGGATCCATCACTATCCTAGTATCAAAGTCGCATGGTGGCAAATCTTCCTCTGATCCACAAGGGCTGCGACTGCCTGTGGTGGTGAAGATCTGGGGCGGATTTTGGCCAGCCTGACCTTCCAAGGAGCCACAATGGCTTAACCAGCAATCCTCCGAAAAATGGAGACTATTCTGGAGCCCGCACAACCAGCGAGGACGGGCCATTCAAGTATCGAATAAGTATGTTAATTAGACAACCGTTCAAAATTTTTCAGCATAAACTTATTTCATGGTGAACGAGAACGACCTCATTCTTTTTTGGCTTGTTTAGATCGCCACTGTATCTATCATAGTTTTATAGGCAGGCAGTGCTTGTCGATTTGCGTCCTGTGGTTTTCGTGGTAGACCAAATGATCATTTGTTACTGAGAGAGTATGGTGTGCTGCCTTGTCAACAGCAAATGTCGATGTTTGAAGCGCTTCCATCCACCACCACTACCACCATTGCCACCACCACATCGTGCTCGTCTTCTCGAACGCCACCCACGTTCGACTCACTGAACCCGGGCATGCGCGGTTCGTTTCCATTTTCTTCTGGAAATTTTTTACTTTTTACGAATTTCCTACATCACAGTGCACTTTTTCTTATAACAAAAATGTGCTGCTTGACATTGATGGAGGAGCTGGGGTTTTGGGACATTTAAATTTGCGAAATGGTGTTCGTATTCTAATAATCATTTTTATTCAAATCGAAACCAATGGATAATGCTCCTGAGAATTAGCGAAGATTTTTGCAGTATTCGTGAAAATTATATTTATCCCTTTACTCATAAATATGGATAAAATCGTCGTAATATTGAGTACGTAGGTTAGGTGCAAAGTGGGAGGTAGCGATTTTACATGACGAGTTTGATTTACTCACTTGACACTCGATACTTTAATGACCCGTCCTCACTGCTTGTGCGGATCCCAGCATAATCACCACTTTTCGGAGATTTGCTGGTCAAGCCATCGTGGTTCTCTGGAATCCCGAGGTCAGCCTGGCCAAAGTCTGCCGCAGCTTTTCACCACCAGAGGCATTCCCAGCCCTTGTGGATCAGAGGGAAATTTGCCACCATGCGACTTTGATACCAGGACGATGGTGGATCCTAGTATTGGTTTACTCTTAGCTAGGGTTGCTGATAGAAACCCCGGACTCATTCTCAGCTTGGGAGACCCTGCCCTGGGGACGAGTCCCCCGCTGTACACCGCAGTTCGACACCCAGGAACACCTGCCAGCCACGATGAGGCGCTAAGCTGTTGGGAGCAGTGTGATTTACAACGACTATGAAAGGATAAAGGATGAAGCTCCTGGCGTTGATCATTTCCTGAAAGATGCGCTATGCACTTGACCTCATAAAGCATCGTTAGAGGTTACTGAATGCATATCCGGCCTTTACAATGACTCCCGATGGCCTAGCCGATGTTTCGGGCCAGGCTACTTTTCCGCCAGACCTGTCTGGTGCCAATTTGCCGACCCCGGAGGAATGCCAGGCTTGTCGAGCGTGGGGTGCATGCACCGATCCCATGTGTATTGCAGGGCGTCTTCGGCTACACTCGCGACCATAGAGAAATATGTTTTCATTCTAATTATTGTGTTGTTACAATATATTTCTGTAACTAAGGTGTTTATTCATATTTTGAAATTTTCTACTGAATTCTTTTAATAAATTTTATACTTTGAAGAGTTGGTTCTGTATGTACCTTCTGTACCTTTTGAACCCTTTGAAAGCAACGTCGTGAGTTCTCGGTGAGAACTATTGGCTTTTACATTTCATTGACTATCTACGTTATCCTAAAGGATTGAATGAGAAGCGTCTTTTAAGGACAGTAGTACGGAATCACTCATTGTGTTGAACGTATTTCATTTCGCAGGCGCAGTGAGCACATGGTTTACTACATCGATTTTTCTAATTACTAAATGTTGGGTTACTTCTTCTATTAGCAAGTATCCGTCATTTGTTGTTGGGCTAGCTTGTAAATGAAATTACACAGTAGGCTTTGATGGAACGCTTTATTAAGTTTTTTTAGTGAAAGGAACTCTTTTCAAGTGCTTTCCACAGGTGCTATCATAAGTAGAAATTTTAGGTGTGTTATTACTTTATTATTATTTTATTTATTTTACATGACCCGACTTCACATCTAATATGCGGATCGCAGTGCTTCTCACATTCGATTCGTTTCCTCGCATCCATCATCAACGAAGGTCTTCCAACTGTTAACGTGTGACTTCGGCTGCTGTTTGAGGAACTTCGTTTCACTATAAATGTGATGGACTGCTGGTGGGGTTGATTCTATCTGGAGTCCTGAGATAGGATTGCAAAGGGTGATTTGTTTCCTGCCAAGCCTGGTACAGAAAGGCCTGGTGGGCCCGGAGCTGAACTGAACCAGCACCGTGCTCATGATTACCGGAATCAGTACTACAGTGCTATCCTCTCCATTGCCATTTTGTAGCAGTGTGGAAAGTTAATCGTCGTATTTAAGGAAGTCTGAATTTTTTTTCTAGCCTCTCCATGAAGAAATTACTCATTTTTTTGTGATTGTGTACGAAGACTTTTCCGTTATACCACCTGCCCGTACTATTCGAAAATGGTTCATGAACAAGCAACCCTGGTGTTCTGTAGCAAAATGAGCACTATAATATTAGTTGCACTATTCCTCAATCTGCTTTCCTTAACAAGCTGCCATGTTCTACACTGTCAGTTTTAGACAAATTTCAGTAGGATTGCAATCTAGAGAACTATAAGTGCGAAAGCTTCATTTAATCTCTCTTAGTCTCTTAACCTCACAACGGTTTGCCGACTAATCGTGGCTTGGAAGTGTTCTTGGGTGCCAGCCTGCGATGAGCAGCAGGGGGATTTATCCATTCCCTGACAGGATCTCCCAAGCCGAGACAGAGTCCAACGTTTCCAGCAGGAAGCCTAGTTGAGAGTAAACCAATAGCAGGATCCACCACCGTCTTGGTTATCAAAGTCGTATGGTGCCAAATCTCTCTGTGATCCACAAGGGCTGTGACTTCCTGAGGTGGTGAAGACTTGGTGCAGATATTGGCCGGGCTTACCTTGGAATTCCAAGAAACACGATAGCTAAGCCAGTAAAACTCCTGAAAGTGGAGGTTTGCAAAGGCCCCTGCAACCATTGAGGACGGTCCATTCAAGTGTCTATTGTCCAACTAGTCTCTTAACTTGCTTTCGTCCTCAGTTGGAATGATATAAAACTACAAGGCGTCTCACACTATTACAACGCTTGTTGTTATCTAATTTATTTCAAAAACATGAACAAATGTGTTTCGAAATAGTTGATTGCTTCGTCTTTTAAATCACAAAATCCAATGTCCATCACACAATAGTCTCCTAGTTGTGCCTGTTTTATGTGTTACTTACATCCGCTATATGTTTCCTAAGGATATTTAAAGGATTGAAGAACAGCTACGTAGTACAGCGATCTAGGGCTCTGCTTATGCGAAGAAATGTAAACTTTGATGAAAATGTGGCCGAGTTAAAGTAAATATTTCGGGCATGATCTACTCTAAGAATAGCATCTTTTCATTACTGCGCTTTGCGAAAACTGGCGCTAAACTCAACTTGGAGTTGTTAACCATTTCTTCATTCGAAATGCTTCAAAAACTACTGATAGATCCAGGAATTGTTTTCTGGATAAAGTTACTCGTCTATTATGAGGTAGCTTCGTTTATTTTTATGTAAGTATGCTTACTTTTTTATTTATATATCAACGGTTTCATCTGTAACACCTTTACAGAACTGCTTTAAAAAGGTTTTGCAGAGGAATAACACGCGAGTTTTTGTTGGTTACACCATCAGCAACGATCTTAACAATATAGTCACGTTTTATTTGCTGTCTATTCTTTTTACTTGACGGGGTGTGATATGAAATATAACCACAGTAATCTTGAGATATTTGCAAAACTCCGGACTACAGGCGTCTGTGGTGCGGAACGAGCGCTTTCTGAGGCTAACGCGTTCACCACCACACCGTGCGGGTCCTTCGTTTCGCCTGTCTCTCAGCTACTTCTATCGATCACTTTCATCAGCAATCACCCATCGACGGGTTTGATCTGGGGAGCCAAAATTGGCAAGGAGTCCACTTAAGCTGAGGCTGTGGTTATAATCACAATCTTAACCTTTTTATTTACTGCCTACCCTTTTTAATGGCAGGGTATTGTGATTATAACATCTTAACAATGTTTGCTGTTGAATTATTAAAAACTTATCATTCTGCATGTGATTTACGATCTAACCTGAATGGCGATCCCATCTGGTCGCAGGTTATTTAGCATTGTAATTTTTCACTACACTTTAATAGATGTTCCTTCCACTATAAATTTTTCCATAACATTAGTGGTATCCTTTTAAGATGTTCCTGCATGGCTGAAGTCTCTTCGCCTTCACAAATACACTGCTATGTTCGCTGAACTGAGTTATGAGCAAATGATGGCTCTTGATGAGGCCGAACTCGAAAGAAGGAATGTGACGAAGGGGGCGCGTACGAAAATCCTACAATCCATACAAAAGCTCCGTAACCGAGCTGCTGATTTGCGAGCAATGCATGAGGTACAATGAGGCCTAAATTATTCTGTTTCAGTAACTTTTAAAATGATCTATATAGTAGTTGTGAGGTAGAAGCAGTTAGATTTTGTAAATTTCTTTTTTTCAGAAGTTATCGTTATCCCACCCTGAACGATGTTTGCGTTGTGCAATTGCGTCGTTGCGCCAAATGATTGCTGCGCCGATGATTCCATATAAGCCTGTTGCTGGTGAGAGTTCTAATACGATCGACGGTTTTGCACCCCTGTCATGTATCAGCGATCAGGTTAATTTCGAGACTTTAAACATGTCGAATGTGGTGCTGAATCACTGGAACATAACTTCAGAATGTTCCTGGTCTGATCTTCAATTTACTTGGTGAAGTTCAAAGAGCCGTATTCGTATCTAGAAGACAACCAATGGATATTGAGTACGAGTACCTAATGATGCTTTTCACAATCTTTGATAAACTGTGCAATAACGAGGTTCGTGTATCTTATCGGTCCTTTTATGAAGCTTAGAATTTTTCGTAAAATGTCAGGCTTTCACTCCCATGCAAAGACAGCGCGTCCATCAATGGAAACGTTTGGCACGAAAGGCTATTCGCCCAACGGATGTTCGTCGTCGTCGAATTGGCTTTCTCCATTCAGGAAAATGCGAAAATTGTCATTACAAGGTGCGTGAGAATGGGATCGAATCGTTTTTCTTTGTATTTCTTTTGTCTCAATGTTATTTTACATACGTGTTTAGGGTATGATTTTCAATGAAAACAGGAGACTGGCAGTAAAACCAGATGGGACATCATTGGAGAAGGTGTTAAACCATCATTCTCTGCAATATCAACTTGTTAGTGCTTTAGTCTCTTTGAAGTGAAGAGATGAATTTACAAAACTGAGGCATAAACTATTTGTAGGGATTTTTTTCTCTCAGTTAGGTTACTTGGTGCAGACAACCCTTTTTCGTACGCTATTTTTGATCAGTCGATAGCCAACCGTCTACAGTTATAACAGTTGTCTTCTATAGAAAGTTATTCTCTACAGATGTAATCTAAAAAAAAACCCCGTATTTTTTGGGGCGGGTCCATTTCGTCGACGCAAGGCTGTGGAAGGTACTCTGTCATCAGCAGACACTTTGCTTTTGAGCGGAGTACAGTGGTTTCCGC
The DNA here is from genome assembly GCA_900624975.1 of Angiostrongylus costaricensis. Lineage (NCBI taxonomy): Eukaryota > Metazoa > Nematoda > Chromadorea > Rhabditida > Metastrongylidae > Angiostrongylus > Angiostrongylus costaricensis. The sequence continues at coordinate 58,268 of UYYA01004040.1, read as the reverse complement.
TTTGTACTTCGGCACTGAAGCTCCGCACTGAGGGACATCTTGTTAGGAATAGATCGCATGGTCAATTATAAATAGAATCTAGAATTATAATAGAATTATAATAGAATCTGCAATTCTCACAATTCCTCATCTTTAAATATCATTTACAGCATATATAACATATAGTCTCCACAATTTGATCACTTTACATGATTTTTACAATCGATACAATCAGTCTTCAACTTCACAATATGGCACATATTGTAGGCATTATTGGAAGTTTAAACAGAAAGATTGTCATGTGGATAAATTGTTGCGCTTACACGAGGTTGACAACAAGGTCTATTTGGTTAACGTTTCGACGGTTTCGGCTTCATCAAAGACTGCGATCCGAGTCGATGGTCCACAGTTGTTCGTGTTCTCGTGGTAGCGTCTTCGCTGCGCATCGAGTAGGATCTTCCTCAGTTGAGCATCTTTCTCGAATGAGCCATAATCACCTTGCGGTACTGAAATATTATTACTCTAGCTACATGTAGTGTCAACAGGCTTGATAGCTTCATGCGGAGATTTGTAGTCCTATGCAATAGATCCTTATAGCAACATTTTTTATATATCATGTTTTTTGGGTCATTTCAGTGATGTGGCTTATTGAGTACGTAGATCGCCAAGCACTATGTTTTCTGGAATACGGGGATAAGGAGTGGATCAAGAATTCAATTATCGGTGTTTTTGGACGTCCTTGCAACAAATTCCGCGAATCCACCGTACACTATTAGTGACTACCTAATTGCATACCTAAACAGACAGTCAGCACAAGTGCCGTGGACCTCATCACATTTTCCCTTCGTTCCTTCGCTTTGAAACTGTCATACATAAAGTTATGGTGGATTGCTTCGAATGTGGTGTCTTACCGTGATCTGTAAAGCATCTATACCTGTGAATACAGCTGAATGAGTTTAGTTGAAAGCAAGTTCATCTCCCGTGTAGGTATTTATCTCAGGGGAAGTTTACATCCTCATGGAGTCTAGTCTATAGTTTTTCCGTCCATTTGTTGTCTATTCTTCGTATTATATGCCAAGGTCAGCTGAGTTTCGCTATCGAAGTGCGTTCTAGTGGATCTCGAAAGTGCGATATGCTTTGAAGATCTGAAATTCGAATTCAGCAGGCTATATGTTATATGAGGGCAATATTTTAGAAGACAATGTTCAAGCGCTTTGAGAGTAGTGTGTAGCATTTTCGACATAGCTCAAGTACCAGCCTACGTCTTAAGTCCACCAGTGGATCACCAGAAGGGGCATTTTGCTGAAAAAGCGAGATAAGCGGCAAGCGTGGCATTTCGAATCCTCTATTTAGTTGCTCACTTTTTTGAGGGGTCCAAATAGGGTGCTTCCTATCTTCTGTTTAACTCCTTCTAAACGATTTTCTCACCTTCATACCATAGTTTTTCATGAATTGGTTCTTTCTCCGACTTATGCGTAACCCGGTCTTTTTTCCTATTTTAATGAGCTCATTGATATTTATCTCTACTTCATTGGCACTTGTTGAAAAGATGACAAAGACGTGAAGTCAGAAAACAGACTTGATGGGAATCTTCCCTCGTTATTTATAGCCTTCTCGTCTGTGAGTTGTTTCACTATCCACCCCAATGGCGTAGTAAACTGCGTCGCTGAAACGGTGCCGCTTTGTTGGACTCTTTTTCCTATTGGTATATATGGTAAGCTAAAATAAGCTAAACTTCATTTACCATACACGCGAACGGCACAGTGGTAGTGAAGCCGAACATCACGGGTACGGTGTTGGTTAGACTCCGCTCCGCCACACAAAGCCTGTTAGCCCTCCTTGATTGGGAAATTGGTGTTGGCCTTGTATAAAGCTTTAAAAGCTCTCGGCGTTGATGCTTGAGGGATGCGGCGTGTATTCGACTTTATTAAGTATCGTTGGAGGTGACTGAATGCTTATCTGGTCTTTACAATGATTGACGGTGGCCTACCGAAAAGCCAGTGCTGCTATCTTCCTAGGCAAGTCTGGTAGCAATTTGCAGACCCCAGAGGGATGGAAGGCTTGGCGGGCCTTGGGCGCCGGGATCGACTCCACGTGTGTATCCCAGTGGCGCTTCTAACCACTGCACCACACGCGCCCCTAGTGTCGGACTTCTATGGTAGAATTGACTCTCAGCAATCCAAATGGGAAAGCTGCAACGCGGCAACCTCACGGCTCCAAAGAGAATCGTCTTGTTGAGCATTAAGCGAAAACAATGATGGAAGGAAAGTCCTCAATCAGGAGTTGAACCCACATTCGAAAAGTTTGAGGACTATCGTGGATGACGGATGAAGGAAACGAATCGAAAACGAGAATTGTTGGGACCCGTACGGAAGTTGTTGAAGTGAAGTCCCATAAAAAATCTGTGTCGTAAGTGATAGTTGAAAAATTTTACTCCTATGGTGCAGTCCCAATAATGGTGGGCTAGAGCTTTTATTTGGAACGGGGTTACTCGTTGGTCTAGCATCGCTGATAAAGGGATAAGAATAATAAGAACCTGTCGACGGTGATTAGTCCCTGTAGGATGCGCCATGCATTCGACTTCATATCGTTGGAGGTAATTGAATGCATATCTACCCTTTACATGGTGGCCTACTGATGTGTCGAACCATCCTTCCGGACAAGTCTGGTACCAATTTGCGACTATATGCGTCATTCTTTGAAGCGTTTCCTGCCCTAAAAGGCCAGTGTACCAGTTATCAGTATGCGAATGTCATTCTTCGTCTAACAGATTTTCTCACGCTAACACCTATTCATCCATATTTAGATTCCTAGAAGGTTTCGTCGTTTGCAATCTGTGTAATCGTGGTTGTCGAATGGAAGGAAGGAATATATAATAACTTATATACTTGTACAACTATAGTGTAAAGTATCTTTTGCAAGTCTTTCCTAATGTTTCTAAAGCAGCAGTAGCTCTATTTATTAGAAAGTAGTCGGGAATATCGAGAATGTATGTTCACTGTACGTGTAAACATGTAAGTTTTTATTTTTCAAATGGTTAACTGTTGTTTCATTTCCACCCACTATGAGTCGTGGTTATTTTAAGAAATGGGAGGATATTGAAAAGAGAATTTAGAAAACCCTAAAATATGCTCAACGTATCATATAAGGTCTTACCAAATGCTGACGTTAATGTGTTTGCCTGGATATTGGAGATTTGTTCCCCTTTTTTACTGCGTAGAAAAGTTAGACTTGTTCAAAAATGATGAAAAATAAAAGAAATGGGATATAAAGGACATAGAAATGACAACTGAAACACGTAGAAACGATGTAGAGAACAAAAAGGGATATAAGAGGAGTGAATTGTTCACTGGAAAATGTGCTGGCCATGACATTTATTGAAACCGAAGAGCGTAAAGCAGAAAATTACGCGTCGTCACTTGTGTTAAATAACTAAATTAAACCCCCAACCTAAGTTCTTGCTTTGTGATATGAGGAATATTCCAGAAACTGATGACTGGAGGCGATTTAATGCATTCGTTATCACAATTGATTCGGTTAAAACTATCGAAGATTGCGTGCTATTTTATACCGTTCAAGTGGACCTAATATGTAGATTCTTTAATGAACTAATGATCTTGATGGATCGTTTTCTTAGAAGTTATTGATTTGCTTTGAAATTTAAGGCTAATCCAATATTCAATAAAAATTTCTCGCGCTCAACTCACGATTGGTCACAATTGATACGCATTCCACCTTCAACGACGCCAATGGTTGTTCCACAGCATCGAAGGCAGAAGCCCATTAATTCTGGAGAGTGGGATCCAATTTTCTCTGTGAATGGTGGCAATGTTCTGAGAACACGCTCGCGACAAATGGTGAGTTTTAGACTTTGCTTGCGCTAACTTTGCCTAGTTTTTTATTTCTACATTTTTCATGCGTAGCTCTGTAGATTTAGCTCCCTTACTAGAAATCGTGAATGGCGGTACCGTTACATATATATGTATATATATGTATATATATACATATATGTATATATGTGTGTATAGATATCACTTGTATCGCCTATCGACCCCTTGATCCTCGAGTGTCTCGAACGGGTGCTAGTAAATCTTCCATCTTTCCTGTCATGTGCAATAATAACCCAGAGGAATCTGTTCGCTCTAGGAACTCACTGAGCATCATATTTTCTGCGGTTTCCGTGAGAAACTCTGGAAATCAAGTCGCAATCCTGCTGCAGTACGTTTGATGTATTGAAGAACTAACGGTTCTTGTTTGTACGTTGTCATTTATACATATTACGTGTCTGTCCCACGTTATCTTCGGCAGTTTAGCATATAGAACGTTGTCTTTGATTTTTGATCGTTGACGTAGATCGAAGATTCGGGTCCGCTCCTTTACGTGACATGGGATACTCCTAGTATCTTCCGCCTGGGTAATGTCTCGTGTTACAAGAACGATTTCATCAGCAAAGCGAAGATGGTGTAATTGCCGACCAACGATTTTCGGTCCTGTGTTGCCTCGTTCCAGTATTCGCTTGTCGTCCTCGAGAGTAGCAGTAAATAATTTCAGTGAGATTGTATCGCCTTGCCTAGTCTCTCTTTTGATGTCGATGTTAATATCGTTGTAGAATGGTGATATTCTGGTTGTGAAATTTCTATATAGCTCACAAAGAATCTTAATATACTGAGTAAGGGCGCTGTGGTTGTCCAGTGCTTTCACGATTGCTCCTATTTCAACTAAGTCAAAAGCTTTCTTTAAATCGATTAAAGGGAGACAGAGCGGTCTCTTGTGTTATTTCAATGATATTATGACAAGAGAAAACTTGCTTCAAGTTTCATAGGTGCTTCAGCTACGTCTTGTTATTCGACGCCGTACATAGGTGAAAATAGAATTATGGCTGTAAAACTGTTCAGTTATTAGCATTGTCTTCAGTGATGGAATAATAGCACATGTTTTCAGAACAGTGAATCTCTTAAGCATTGACATAAACCGGCGGTGTATTGTAGAACGAAGCAGTCTTTATCCTGTGTTTGTTTGGTTCAGTTCTTTATATTGCAAAAATGCAGCAGTGCATCGGTTCATGACGAGAATCCAGCATTCAATTATCTCGCAACACAGGTGGTAGTATTGAGGTTGCGCGCACCTTTCAATCCACCGCAGATCGAGTCGTTTCGCATCGTAAAAGATCAATGCGACCATTGCAGTTGCACTTTCCAACAAATGCGCCAATGCACTGTCTGCCAAAGCAATCATCATTCAAGTAACACAATCCTAATGGTATGTATTGTGAATAGCAGTCCGACCCTACGTCATCATTCCGCGGGTTACGGGCAATGTTAAAATCTTCACCGACAGAGGTGTTCGTAGTAGCGTTGAATTCGTGCAATGGATCGGACAGAGGTGCACAGGCAACATTCATAATTAAGGAACAGAAGAAAGCGAAATTCATCCTACTTCGAGATAGGCGTAGTCTCCAGTATTCTCTCGTATTCTCGCTATACTTCAATGAGTTTTGTTATTGTGTCGATGTGGTCCATTGTACTGTATCCCTTTCGAAATCCTACTTGCTCACATGGCTGTCCTTCGCCCACTTCTGTCAGGATGACTCTTGTTTAGGATAAATGAATTCGAAAAGAAAAATGAAAATCGAATGAAAAGTTTGTAGATGATAGACAGTGAGCAGATCGGGCGATAGTTGCCGACGTCCTGGAGGTCACCCTTCTTGAACGAAAGCACGGTATTGTTGGTCTTTCACAGAGTAGGAACTTTACAGTTAGACAGGTAACTTGTGAAGAACCGAGCCAGTTGTTTACTTGGACTGGCAGAAAGTTCTTCAGTCGTTCAGATCCTTTCCTGTGCAGACCTGGTGCTGGTCTATCTATTCTTCACCGGCGAAATGGCATGTTGGATTTCGGAAGGGAAAACCAGCGGTGCGATATATCCATCCTTCTTTATTTCATATGAGGGCAAGAGAAGGTGGCTGTTGAAAGGATCAGAGTAACAGTGGTGAATGTTTTTCTACGTTGTCTTTCTGGAATCTGTAATTGTTCCACCCGGGCGTCGGATTGCAGTTAATCTTGGTTTTGATATTGGCGTCTTCGGTGGGCTTTGCGGCTGCTTTTACCAGCCTCTGCAGCATATAATGCGAATAAAAAATAGTCGGAAAATATAATAGAAACAAAACAGAAAATAAAATTATGCAGAGGCCCAATAAAACAGTCTTTTCTCAGGTTCCGCTGAGTGCTCAAGTTTTCACTCAAAGACTGCCGCAGTACCGTTCTCAACGACATACCCACACAAGCGAAGCTATTGACAACATACCGTTGCTATCCGGTTCATCTCAGTCTTATGAAGGGTCAAGCCGTTGGCCACGAGCCATTTATGAGAACAGCGAATTTCTATCCGACGAAAACCCTACCAAATTCCAGACATACAACTCGGTATACATTTTTTATTTCAAGTGTTTAGCTTAATAGAATTTTCTACCTCATTCGAGAGAAAAAAATCGTAAAGGAAGCAATAGCTCATTCTAGGGAAATAAATAGAGTTATTTAAAGTCACAGTCGAACAATGGATTGCTGTTATAGACTTCGACTAAAGATTTACAATTAAAATTTTTCATTAAAACTCGAATTGAGTAAATGAAGGTGTTACAAGTGCAGATATAAGAAAAAGGCTTCGTTTAAGTTCGGACCATCGATTAGTCTGTGGGATTCACTGTCGTTTCCGTGTTCTGCTGTTGAGCAAAGTGGCGGTGATTCGACTTCCGGATATTGTAGTTCTACCAGCGAACGGTCCTCTGGAGCTGGCTCACCGCGAGCTAGTGGTACCGGTCAAGCACTGTATGATCGTGTATGTCGCGATATTGCTGTTCTGCAACTAAGCATCTAAGCATTCTTCATGTGTGTTCGCTGTCTGCAGCAAATATGACAAGGTATTCGATACATGTGGTTCTGTTTATTTGTGAATGTATTTTACAACTCATCTACGTTTTCTCTTTGTATTTCGGCAGCCGACACTTCTTCACATCGGTTTATATCTTAACAATATCGATTGAGTTGCTTTTCCTAAGCACTTCGCTTTTTTTATATCACGTTTTCAAAAACATATCTTACTATTGCCCTTTTCACTTTTACAGCTCTGATTTCTTGCTGCCAAATCGTTGGTAGCCTTATTACAACTTCTTTCGCTGAAGTGTTCTTGTTACAATTTCTTTAATTGCTTTTGTCATGTTTGTGTTCGGTTATTTTATTAATCAGGAATGATGAGTTTTTCATGCTTCTTCCAGTTTTTTCCTTATCATTTCCAAAAGCAGTTTATTCATGTTAACTTGGTTTGTTTGGCATCACCCGATGCAGGTATACGGAAGGTAACGTGGTTATCACTGCTGTTGCTGCTGTTCGATCTAGATGTGCTATGATTAAATTACCGGCCCGTAATGGGTTAAAATTATCTCGTTGTATCTGTATGAGTTTCTGACACAATATGCTTAAGGAAATCGATTTAGTAAAGTGGTTTCACTATATTTAAAAGTCCACATGACTTGCATCCATTCCTCTGTGTTTGCTAGCCTTTTGTGTTACCCTCACGCACCGTCGTGTTGTACCGGTTCAAGAGGGGTCCGATGTATCGAATTTTAAATATCAATCGTGTTTTTGGCTGACTTGACATTATTTCTAAATTTTTGGAGGATGACAATGTTTCGCCGAAATATATTTGTGAAACTTGCGTGAGTTTTGTGGAGATGTGAAGTTTGCACCTGTTGACCAACTCGTTAGGCTTCTTGCTCGTGTGTTTCTTGCATTGGCCATTCCTCGTACCATACCTAGCATTCAGCTAGTCTCGGCCGCCCATGCTCATTTGAGAACTTTCGCTCCTCTCTCATCAGGGCAATATACGTATTGCAATTCACGTAGTTTTTCTATGTGTATTTTGTTTGTGTGTTTCTCATTTTTGTGAATATTCTAGTTTCGTATACAATACATGGCCACCTACATAGTTACATTGAAATACATTTGAGATGTTATATATTGAGTGCCTTTATGTCTTCATATTCGTCCACTTCTGTGTTGATCAGAATAAATTACTTTTGGGAGAATCTGTTTCTCGTTGTAGTCAAAATCCGGTTCATAGTAGGGAATATTTACAGCTAAGAAAAAGGTACAATGCTGAAATAGAAAATCGTATGGTGGGTTCTGGTACGGTTTAATGCTCGGTCATTACAGACTTTCTATACCGATTCGCCACTTTTCTGAATTTTCTTTTGTTGTTTTTTTTAATTAGATACTATAAACATGTGCTGTCTTTCTCTATGGGAGCAGTCAACGCTGACAAGCTACGTACTATTGTCTGTTTATCTATTTTGGTGCACCTATCATTCGATTAGAATGCGTGAATGTTTGAGGTGGGAAAAGACATTAATAGAGCATTTTATCCAGCTTTTCTCCGCCTGCTTACAAGGAAACGTGTACGGGAAGTTTCTAGGTTTTCTGTACAGGCAGTTGCTAGCAACCGTGGATTGATGGACGGTTTTAAAGCGCATGTCCATAATAATTCCAGGATAGTAGTCACTCCTGAGTTTTGTGGAGAGTTTGGTCAAGAGTAGTTCAGCAAGCAAAGTTCTTTTGAATGTTTATTGGTTTTAAATCAGCTCTAACTTGGAAAGAAGTTCTCGAAATACTACGTTTGTTTGGGAATTATGATTGTCAGAAATGTCAAAAGTGCTTTGGGCTCTCTTCTCTATCACTTAAAGGCTTCGTGTTTAAAAGCATCGAAAGCCTTCATTAAAGAAAGAACTGTGGGCGAAAATGATCATTGTTTGATGGGTATTCAGCAGTTTTCATTCAATATTCTGTTTAAGCTATAGGCAACGAAGAGTACTTTTCATAAACTGCAGCCTATAGGGCAAAACAATATGGACCAGTAGAGATTTCGCAAAATTCCCTCATATTCGTCATAATTCATTCGAAAAGCGAGAGGTACTTAGGTCACCTCCACAACTATTAAATAGCTCATAACATGTACTTTATGAGCCATTTCCAAAGATTTTCTTCGGATACTCAAGACAGCCGTCCTCTTAGACAATACAGACTAACAACGCGATTTCTATTTGGCGGACAGTTATCTCTGTTTGAATTGCTCTTTCTTTCATTCGTAGGTTAGATAACCGCCATAGGGAATTTCCAACTCATCATGCAAGATATTAACTCGGTGACGTGAAATCTACGTAGGTTTAACGCTTTGTGGGCTTGTCTTTTGTTACGCTGCGGCGTTGATTTCCTCCTGCTTAGGCATTCGGATGGAATTGTCAAACTGGACCTGAGTTTGATAACTACAACTTAAAGGCAACTCTTTGGATATCTGTTGTGATTCACCATCTAGGACCATCTTTCGATACTGTCTCTTTCAAGCCGAATCTTGTAATCATACTGACGTGCGATGTGGGTCCGAAAAGGATGCACGTTACTCGAGCAGATTGTTGCCGTTAACAAGAAGAATATGCAACGATTTATGAAACGGTGGCTGAAATTTGCTGACATCATAACAAGTGAAGCAAGCAATGACAAAAAACAATAATAACAGTCGTGATGGGGCAAAAACTAGTGAAAACTATTTTTGAGACTATTCTCTACCTGGAAGAAAGTATCTTCTATTTCTATTTCTAACACTTCTCACAAGCAGAGTGTGGCCAATGGTTGGAGGCGCTCTATAACACACACGTGGAATCGTTCCCCACGCCCATGGCTCACAGAGCCTTCCATCCCTCCGCAACGACAAATTGCTACCAAACTTGTCTGGGAGGATAGCAGCACTGGCTCGACACATTGATAGGCCACCGCGAGTCATTGTAAAGGCCAGATATGCATTCATTCACGTCTAACGATGCAAGGTGAAGTCGAATGCATGATGCATCCCTCAGGACTTGATCAACGCCGAAAGCTTTATCCTTATATTCTTTGTTAATAAATATCCTATCATTTCCATGAAAGCAGTATAAGAAGAATTCTGTGGCGTCGTCGAAGCTTAATTCCTCATTTGAGGATAGTCAAACTGTCAATATATCTCAACATCAGTGTGTGGTAAATTCCTAATGAAACGAAACTGTGCGTAAATTCGGGCTTTCATCAATTTGTCGAGCATTTCTTGTGAGAATGAGCACTCTGAAAAGTATATCAACTGTTATACGTTCGGTGATCAAATGCAATAAGATTGTTTTGTGTCCACATTAAGTACTGGAAATCTAGTGAGTTTAGCCAACTTTAATTTTTACCTATTTATGTCACTTAGTCTAGATATCACATTTATTTATGTGCTTTTATAAAATGATCTTCTTGAGATGATGTGAGGTTGGTATAAGTTGTCTTTGTTGCTGTCGTTGATCGATTGTTAACGTTTTGGCGTTTTCTGTAATACTTGCTCAGTCGTTCTAAATTAGAGTATTACATCCGGCGTTACATGAGATGACACGGCGTTTCATCCAGTCGAGTAGCTATGGTGCATCAGGTTTTCGAATCTGTGCTTTCACTTGTGATTTGAGTATATTTCTTCAAGCTACTTCTTTTTTGTGCTGATTTTGTCAGTTTTCTTTGCCTATACTAATTTAGCCACGGAAGTCCCTCATATGAGTGATCTTGAGCCGGTTTGTCGCGAGGATACGTGGAGCGTCCCTAGGTGGCGTATGGGAGGTTAATCGCGGACCAAAAGCGACCGTATGTTTCCCTGAGACGCAGGTGTATCCAAGGCATGGACTCCCTGCTCCTGCTGCGCCGATTTCGCATATACTTTCTGTTTTTGAGAAATGTATTCATGCACCGGGGTGTGGATGCGCTCCCACTTATGCGCATTGTATTATGCGAGTCAATTCGGCCATAAACCTGAAATTAAGTGGTAGGAAAGTACATGGGAGGCGGTTAGGAGTGGCCATGTACATGTAGTCGCCAGTAAGCTCCATGTCCACTCTGGGAGAGGCTGGGAAACTACCCGTGAATACACCCTGCCCCCACGTTCAGAGCTCATCAAGCTATACATGGGTGTCAAAAACTAAAAAGCAGCGCTGGGTAGGACGAGTACGGAGAGGCCACCAAAGTCCCAGGACCAATGAAAGCTGTCTGTGTCGCAAAGAACTAAGGTGACGATCAGTGAACAGCAGTAATAGTCCAAGCTGCAAAGACTGGGAAAAGCATTCGCAAAGCCCACCGATGCTTGGCCAGTTATTAGATCAAGATGTAGAGAACATGTTATGAGACTCCGACGCTCAGACAAAACAGCTACAGTGTCCAGAAAGGCAATGGAGAAAATCATTTACGAATACTACTCAGATCTATTCGATAACCACGTGCCACCTTCCGTCCTATGAAATAAAGGAGGATGGATATGTTATACCAGCGGTTCTCTCTTTTGAAATCCGACATGCCATTTCGTCGGTGAAAAATCGAAATGCACCAGGTGCGGACAGGATAATACCAGAACACCTGAAAAACCTTCCATCAGTCTTCGTAAACACACTGGCTCGGCTTTTTACACTTTACCTGTCTGAATGCATGGTCCCTACTCAGTGAAAGACAAGCAAGACCGTGTTCTTGTTCAAGAAGGGTGACCTACACGATATCGGCAACTATCACCCAATCTGCTTGCTGTTTATCGTCTACAATCCTCTCACTCGAGCCGTCCTAAACAGGATTGACAGAGCACTGGAAGAAGGTCAGCCACGTAAGCAAGGCAGGGTTTCGAAAAGGATTTAGCACGATGGACCACAGCCACACTATAACAAGACTCATCGAAGCATCGCGAGAGTACAAAAGACCGCTCTGTTTCACTTTCATCGATTTAAAGAAGACTTAACTCAAATGAGATAGAAGCAGCCATGGAAGCCCTTGATAGTCAGGGAGTCCCCTACTCAGTACATAAAGATTTCCGTGAATGGTACAAAAATTTCACAACCAAGATGTCGCCATTCTACAACGATATTAACCAGAAGAGGGGTTAGGCAAGGCGTTACCATCCCGTCAAAATTACTCAACGCCGTTCTCGAGAACGTCATGCAAACACTGGAATGGGATAATATTGGAGTGAAAATCGACGGTCGGCAGTTACCCCATCTTCGCTTTGCTGATGACATCGTCCTTATAACACCAAACATTAGCCAAGTGGAACGTATGATGGCCGACTTTGATAAAGCTTATGGGAAGATTGGTCTTCGACTAAATTCCACAAAAACGGTGTTCATGAGGAATGGATTGGTTTCGTATGGCCTATTCACGCTCAACGGAACGAATATACCTGAATGCTCCAGTTATGTCTTTCTAGTTCGGAAATCAATATGATGAACGACTTAGCTCCAGAGCTGAGAAGAAGGAAACGAGCAGCTTATGGAGCTTTCAAGAGCATAGAGGATGTAGTGAAGAGGACAAAGAATGTGCCCATCTTTTCGACTCAACGGTACTTCCTGCTCTTAACCCTTTTATTTACTGCTTTTTTCTTCTTAACGGCAGGGTATGTTGCGAAATACAACTCGTATGAAATGCTGAGATATTTGCAAAACTCCGGACCGAAGGTGTATGGGTTCAATAAAAGGGTTAAGATTGTGATTATAACTAAGCCTCAGCTTAACTGGGTTCAATGCCGATTTGGGCTCCCCAGATCAATGCCGTTGACGGGTGATTGCTGATGGCAAAAAGATCGATAGAACTAGCTGAGAGAGAGGCAAGACGAAGGACCCGGATGGTGTGGTGGTCAAGTGCGCTGCTCCCCGGTAAGGACAACAGTACGTGTTCGTTTCCCACTGCATACGCCTGGGGTCCGGAGTTTTGCAAATATCTCAGCATTTCATACGAGATACTTCCTGCGTTAACATATGCGTCAGAAACCTGGTCGCTGCGTAAACAGGTTGAAAAATCACTCAACATTTTTGAACGTGCAGTCGAAAGGACTGTAGTAGGGGTATCCCATATCCCGTGTCACGCAAGTAAGGAAGGGAACCGAAGCTCCGACCTACGTCAACGATCAAAAATCAGAGATACTGTTCTATACACCAAAGAGTCGAGGATAAGGTGTGGCGGGCAAGTAAGTCGTATGAATAGCAACCGATGGACCCGAGCCTTTAGTGACTGAATTCCTCGGGATGTTAAACGTACTGCAAGGAGACCACAGAACTGATGATCAGAGTTCTTCACGGAACTCCTAGAGAAAAGATATAATGCTCAAAGAGTCCCAAGAGCGAGTTGAACCCACTGGGCTGCTCTTGCACGCGAAAAATGGAAGATTTACTGGCTTCTGCTCGAGTCACTGACGATCAACCGGTCTACAGGTGATACAGTTGATACTAATTTAGATGCTCCTAGAAATTTTTTCCACAACTGGCATTTATTGCTTCCCGTGTTAAGTGTGTTGTAGTAAAATCATGCTTCAGTTTCATTCTGTTTTTGATCAACTTTTTAGTGCTAGTGGAGATGCGTTCAGAATTTTTTTTTGATGAACCTAAGCGAATTTGACACAACTTTTAAGTCCTTCTTTTATTTCTAAGCTAACACGAGGTCGTTACCAATATTTGTTCGGTTAACTTCTCAGCGTCTTCTTCTTTCTCAGACTCGATAATCCGAGTCGATGTCCACAGTCGTACACGTTTTTGATGCGGTGTCTTAGTCGAGCATCGAACCGGATCTTCTTTACTGGAACATCTCTCGAATGAGGCGTATCCAATCGCAGATTTCGTTATATACAGGGTTGTTCTTAGTGATTGTTATGGTTGTCGGGTAATAATAACTTACTTTTCTGGACAATCAATCCTGTAGAAGTCGGTATCATTGTATTGCCAGCAATGTGCGGAAAAATTAATGTCTTTTCGTATTCATTGTTTTTGGTCGGGTTTTCTATAATCTGCCGGTGACGTTTGGACAGGATTTGGTTAACAATAATTCCGTTATGTAATAGCGCTCTTGTTCTTTCTATACGATGGCAGCTCTTTTCCAACTTATGGGTGCGCCGACGGAGATATCGGCGATTAGATACAACTCAGAATGATGGGACTAGCAATATGTCAAAAAGGCCCTATCTCCTATCAGTGAGGAACTGATCGCTGCGGTGTCATAAAAGTGCCCTACAATACACGCGCAATCGTTTGTTCGATCCTGCACCTCAGCACATTCAACAAAAATCCAGGGCTGGTCGACATACTGGTTAAATACATATCTCGAATAAGAGCAGCACTGACTTGATACATCGACGAAGTCGTGGTCAACGTAAGGTTAAACAAAACTCCAGGCGCAAATGGGATCTACAGTCATAACGGAGAAGATTTTGAAGTAGAAATCACAATCCTAGCATAGCAATATAAACTGCAGCGCGTAAAGGTCTTGGAGGGTTTTGAATAAGTTCTAAAATTCCATGGATTTCACGCCATGTCTCAGATCGATTTTTTGACCTGACCCATGCACATTTCTCGCTCGTGTTAAACTGTGTGTGGCTGGTCTCCAAAAACAACCGGTAGACTTAAGAACAGCAAAATGATGAGTGTTTAAAAAGAAGTTTACCATTGGGCAATTAATCATTCATGTATTATTGTGGGTGTTGTTGTTGTTGTTGTTGTTGTTGCTGTTGTTTGTTGTTGTTGTTTATTGTTGCTGTCCTTTGTTGTTGTTGTTTATTGTTGCTGTTATTTGTTTTTGTTGCTTGTTGTTGTTGTTGTTCCCAAACTGATCTTCCACTGAATTACTGATCACGAGAAGATGGAAGATTTGGTTGTTTTAGGGATGATTTTAACCGCTGACCGTACGTACGTCCGAGAGCATCGAGCATCTCAAACAACCGCACTGAGTGATGCCTTTTTTGCATTTGCATAATTATATAGAATTCATGACGAAATATGGAATTAGTTCGAATCAGTAGTTTGAATACAATTGTAACATTTGTCCTATTCATAACAGCACGTGTCTGAGAGAAGACGAAATCGCCGAAACGTCAGCCATCCACCAACAATGCCAACAGCAACGACAATAACAACAAGAACGACAACGAAGACCTATATTAACCTCGCATTGGCTCAACAAGACCAGTTTATAAGGTCATATGAACAAATATGACATCAATGTTCATTTAATCAGGCATCAAAGGTGATGTACTAATTCTAAAGAGTCTTTCCAAAACCTCAACCTTGATCAATAACTCGCTTTTTTTCTTGACGAGTACACACGAGGTTGTTATTACAGTGTTTATTCACAAAAGCTGGCTTTTCAGCGGATTTAGCCTTCGTCAGATCCTGGAGAAGTTGACTGTAATTTTGGCCACCAAACCCCTCTTTATCCGCAACAGAAAAATTCGAAAACCTAGATTTCAATCCCTTTTGGAACAAAATAGCTTCCAGGACACTCACTTCTTTCAATGAGTCTCCACTGATCGCTCCATGCGAGGAGCAACGTGGATGGAGGAGCAACGCCCTTCTTTCAAATTAAAGCATCAGTCTGAGATATTGTGTGAAGTCACGCGTCATAACAACGCACTCCTCGCTGTCTTTCGTTCCTAGATTTTTGGAATTTATACAGAATGCTTCGAAGTATTTACGCGCTAAGGTTTCCGATTTCTGTGCAAGAACAGGTACTTCTACGAGGAAATCTTCCCTGCCAGGACTCTGTGTTCACCACGTGTCTAGTGCGGTATTTGATTTAATTTCAAGTTTGTCGACTGGGTGTTTTTTTAACCCCCAATGGTGGCCGTGTTGGCCGTACCCGAACTCATACAATCAGTGTTTCTACCGTTAAGGCAAATTATGCAATTTTGCGTCTTACATAGAAGGTCGTCCGAAAGTTTACAGCCTCATCGTGGCTGAAAGGTGTTTCTGGGTCTCGGGTTGCGATTTACAGCGAGAGATTCATTCCCCGGCATGGTCCACCATGCTGAGAAGGAGTTCAGCGCTTCCATCAGGAAGCCCAGCTAAGAGTAAAGTAATAACAGGATCCACCACCGTCCTGGTACCAAACTAGGCGCATAGTGGCCAGTCTCCCATTGATCCACAGGGCCGGCGACTGCCTGTGGTGGTTACGATCTCGAGCAGACTTTAGCCTGGCTGACCTCGGGACTCAAAGGAACCAAAATGGCCAATTCAGCAAAACTCCGAAAAATGGAGACTATGCTGAGGTCTGCACAACCAGTGAAGACGGACCATCTTCATCTGAGTATCTGAGAACATAGAAGGTCATACAGGCAGTTGAGAACTATCTGGTTTGTGAGATTACTCGGTGGTATTTCAATCAATCACTGCTATTAAGTTCTCTGTATCGGCTCTTTTCAAGCAACTTTTTATCGCAGTGTTTATCTCATTATGAAGTGTGGCGAAACGTCAATTTTTATGAATAAGCAATATATTAACAAAACCATGGCCGCTTCTCAGGAAAATAACTTATTATTGATGCATTAATACCCCTTGGGACAGTCAGCTGGGAAACACAAAGTTGTCGTAAGAAAAGCAAGGTTGTCACTCGTGAAAAGCAAGCCATACGTTGAAAAAAACTACATCAAATATAACACAAAAGCCCTTCAATCTAGGAACAAGAGTAGAAAGGTAGCCCTGGAAATCAAAGAATCCGAGTTAATCGCATGAAATCAGCAAATTGAAGCTGCTGCTTATGAACACATCGCCTAAGTGGCAGTGTACAGATAATCAGCGTATAGATTCAAAAAGCGGAGCTCGCTTATCACAACGCTGATAAGCTTGGAAAGACAACCGCTTAAATAGTTCTTCATAAAAACATAGCACAGATAAAAATGGTTAAATGCAATTCAGTGATGTGTAGCATTTTTCAGCAACGAATATGGAGGTCAGTGGTATTTACTTCTCATTCTGAAGAAGCCGTATAGAAATGAACTAATACTGAACGGTTACTTGCCTTTTCACTCAACTATTGGATCCACTTAAATCTTATGAAGTATTGTCAATTGTTAGAAAACACAGGTTTATACTGGTCTATTAGCCTGAAAATGCTTTCACACATGTTCTAACTATTAATTGTTTTTTAACAGCTGTTTAATGCTTGCTTACTGTCGTCTTTCTCATCAGATTTGGCTCGTGCAGGAAATGGGGGTGTCTCTTGTATCGTTGATCTCATTTTTTTTTACAATTTACACAGTGAACAAGGCGCTACAATTTCGTAAATCAGTGGTGGAAGCCGAAGATAAAGTGATGGATCTTATTGATGAGGTTTGTTCAATACTTTCACGATATTATTTCGGGGCATTCATGACATTTCCTATTTCTGAACAAAATCATAGTGGTCTCACCAGACGACGCAAGCTTGAAATACGGTATTAAAAGCCTAGTGTCAGTAGTTCGGAATTTTGCTGACAATGGGCACTTTTAAGGCTCTACAAATCATGATCCCTGCAGGAATATGCAAGCATATTTGCAATCCTAGCTTGCATCTATCAGTAGATCGAACAGACTCTAAAGGTGAGTTAACATGGCATTCCAGTGGGTTTTTTGATGGCATGGAACAGAAAGTTACTGTTTTCACACTGCTGAACTAAATTTTGCGGCTTTCTGGAATGTTCGATTTTTGCATCAAGTGGGAAAAAATTTTAAAAAGCTTTATCTGTATCAATCGTTACTCAACTTTTACAATGTCCAAATGGTTGTGCATTTGTTGTGCATATGCCCTTAGCTAAAAATATTTTATATTTACTTTTCCAGTGTATGTTTTTTAACCCCTTCGTAACAAAAGGCAGAGTGTGGCGCAGTGGTTGGAGGCGCCACTGACCACTGAGACACACACATGGAATCGATCCCCGCAAATTGGTACCAGGCTTGCCTGGGAGGAGAGCAGCACTGGCTCGATGCATCGGTAGGCCACCGCGAGTAAAGTCGAGTAAAGGGCAAATATGCATTCATTCGCCTCCAACGATACTTAATGAAGTGGAATGCACGGCGCATCTCTCAGGGATTGATCAACGACGAGAGCTTTCTTTTTCGTAAGTTTTTTACACAACCACATTTATTTGGCAAATTAAAACTTTTACAAGAAGTACTTTAACAATAGTCTACAAAGAATTGTCATATCTTGTGTCAAAATTTACATAAATACATGCAAAAAACGCTTTTTACATAGGACTTGTAGTACCGCTAAGTTGAAAAGAACGGTGTCCCAAAACCACCATAAACGAGGACTTATCCAAATCATTAGTTGAATTTTGGGAAGATGCCGTTATTGAATTTTGACAATACTGACGAGGAATCCAATCGGTTTATTCGACATAATTATGCTAGCGCTTTGGAAGGTGAAACTTTGAAAGTCACCAGAAGACGACTGTCTCCAGGTAAACGAGTATGCTTTTGTGTTGTGCAGCGAACTATAGGCAGCCGCCAATTTACGTCCAAACTTGCAACGCAACGCAAAAAGATGGTAAGAGAAGATCTTAAGGAGAGAAAAACGCAGTTATATTCAAAGTTGCAAAGACTGGGAGAAGGACAGACAAAGCCCACAGAAGCTTCGCTAGTTACAAAACCAAGATTACTGTAATTTGACGCTCAGACGGAGCAGTCGAAGCTTCCAAAAAGGCAATGGAGAGAATCATTCACGACTACTACTCGGATCTCTTCAGTAGGCACGTCCTCCTACTCTCATTCTTATTAAAGGAAACTATATATGTCCTTTCACCAATTTCTCTTTTCCTAATCCGACATGTCATTATTTCGGTAAGGAATAGAACAACACCAAGTCCGAATCGGTTAAGATCTAAACACCTAAGGAACCATCTACCGCTCCTTATAAACACCCAGACTCGGCTCTTTTCACGTTATCTGTCAAAATGTAAGGTTCCTAATCAGTGGAAGAGCAGCAGGCTCACGATATTGTTCAAGAAGGGTGACCTCCGTGATATTGACAACTATTGGCCAATCCGCTTGTTGTCTGTCTTCTAAAAACTATTCGCTCGACTCATACCAAATAAGTTGGCAGAATACTGGACGAAAGATACCCATGTGAGCAAGCAGAGTTTTTAAAAGAATCCACTGTGATGAACGACATTCACCCAATAATATTACTCACTGAAGTGTCGCCAGAGTACAAGAAACCGTCCCGTCTCATTTTCATCTCTTTGAAGAAGCCTTTTATCTCAGCGTAGATGGAAGCAGTCATGAAAACTCTGAGCAGCTAGGGCGTTCTTACTAAGTGTACAAAGATATTTCGTGAGTTATATAAAAATTTTCAACTTGTATATTACCACTCTATGGCGACATTAACATTGACGTCAAAAATGGTGTTAGGTGCAATATCATCGCACTTAAATTACTTTATCGTCACCCCGGGAACGTCAAGCCAACACTGGAATGGGACAACATGGGAGTGAAAATCGATGGTCGGTAATTACACCATCTTCGCTTTGCTGATGACATCGTTCTTGTAACACCAAACATTAGCGAAGCACCAAGGAAAGTCAGCTATCGCCCAATCTACTTGCTGTCTGTCGTCTACAAACGTTTCACTCGAGTCACCCTAAACAGGATTGACAGAACACTGGGCGAAGAGCAGCCACGTGAGCAAGGCAGGGTATCGAAAAGGTCTTAGTACGATGGACCACATCCACACGATAACAAGGCTCATTGAAGTATCGCGAGAGTGCAAAAGACTGCTCTGTTTCACCTTCAGCGATTTAAAGAAGGCCTTTGACCCAGCTGAGATAGAAGCAGTCATGGAAGCCCTTGATAGTCAAGGAGTCCCTACTCAGTACATAAAGATTCTTCGTGAGCTGTACAAAAATTTTACAACCAAGATATCACCATTCTAAAACGATATTAACATTGACGTCAAAAGAGGAATTAGGCAGGGCGATACCATATCGCCAAAAATATTTATCGCCACCCTCGAAAACGTCATGCGAACACTGGAATGAGATAATATGGTAGTGAAAATCGATGGTCAGCAATTACATCATTCTTCTCCTTGCTGATGATATCGTTGTTATAATACCAAAGAATAGCCAAGAGAAAAGAATGCTGGCCGACTTTGATAAAGCTTATGGGAAGATTGGTCTTCGGCTAAATCTCACAAAACGATGTTCATGAGGAACGGATAGGTTTCGTATGGCCCATTCATGCTCAACGGAACGAATATCTCAAAATGCTCCAGTTATGTCTATCTAATTCGTGAAATAAAACACAATGAACGACTTGGCTTCAGAGTTGAACAGGAGGAAGAGAGCGGTTTGGAGGATTTTCAACAGTGTTGAGGATATAGTGAGGAGAACAAAGAACACCCGACTCCACGCTCACCTTCTCAATTCCACAATTCTTCCCGTCTTAACGTATGCGCCAAAAACCAAGTCGTTGCGCAAGAAGGATGAATGATCTTTCAGCGTTATTGAATTCCGCGTCGAAAGGACGATGCTAGGAATAATCTGGGTCACGCAAGTGAGGATCAGAACCTCCGACCTGCGATAACGATCAAAAATCAAGAAATGCTGTTCTCTTCTCCAAAGAAACGAAGATAAGTTGGACCGAACACGTAATACGTACGATTGAAAACTGAAGGTCAAAAGCTGTTAGTGACTGGATTCCACGGGATGTCGAACGTACTGCAGTATGGCCACTAATCCGATGTTCGGAGATCTCCACGAATTACATAGAAGAATTTCATGTGAGCTTTTGGATCGAGAAGAACCCAATGAGCTACTCTTGTCAGCAACAGGGGAAAGTGGAAGATTTGCTGGCACACTCTCAATACTGCAATTGGTACAGGTTATACGTTCAACACAGAATGAGTAATCATTGCCAATGATCTTTTACATTGAATTTAATCCTTTCCTGCAATTTTGTATAACGTAGACTTTCTGACGCAACTTTTCCATTTCCTTGATATTGGTTCGGTTTTTTTTCAAAATAAGGATAACGAGTGGTAAAGCAGCATTCTTGTAGGCAGTTCGGGTGCACATTCCATTTGAAATCGCAGAGCCTATTGCCGCCACGAAGTTGCCGTAGAATCTTTAGGCGTTCACCAAATATGGTTGCGTAACGAGGTGGAGGAACGGTGCAATACACTTAATCTACGAATAAAATTAGTTGGATTCTTAGATGGCCCAACTTCACTGATTGCGCTGGCCATAGCAAAATATCCATTTTTCGAAGTTTTGCTGGTTTAGCTGTTGTGGTTCTCTGGACTCCGGGGGTCAGTCTAGCCAAAGTCTGTCTCAGACCGTCACCACCAGAAGCAGTCGCCACCCTTGTGGATAGGAGGAAGATTTGCCACCATGAGATTAGTTTGGTGCCAGGATAGTAGTGGAACACAATATTAGTTTACTTTTAGCTGAGCTTCCTTATGAAAACGCCGGACTGCTCAGCTTGGGTGGCCCTGCCGGGAAGATGAATCCCCCGCTGTGCATCGTGGACCAACAATCAGGAACAACTTCCAACCACGATAAGGTGGTAAACTTTTGCAAGATAAATAAAATTAGACATCGCAAAACAACCGAGAAAAAAAGTGCGTTCTACTGACTTGTTCCGTAAGAAAAGTAGAATGGGCCATCACTTACTCTCTACTCTTCACGGATAGCTTCTGTTTTTTTTCTTTGTCTTGCACCTTCAGCGAAGTAGTCAAAGACTGACTTTCCGCAAGCTACTTCCAAGCTGTACCACCCGCCAATTGTCTCATTATCACAACGTTGCTGAGATATTTGCAAAACTCTGGACCGCAGGTGTCTATGGTGGGGAACGAACGCTCTATTATCTTTTCCGGGGAGTAACGCGTTCACCACCACACCATGCGGGCGCGTTCGTTCCCCACCATAGACACCTGCGGTCCAGAGTTTTGCAAATATCTCAGCAACGTTGTGGTTGTACTTCGCTTAGTAACCTGCCATGAAAATTATAGAAGGCAGAAAACAAAACGTTAAACATTGTCTCATTATCATCACATGAAATGATAGTAGCCGGAAGACTGCGATAGAACAGAGAAAGAATGCAGAAGCAATAAACGCAGAAGAACAAAAACGGGTGCTTTAAAAATGAGGTAAAAGAATAATGAGTATATATATGGATCTTGGTACTGTAGAGAATGTATGGCAACAAAAGGCTTAAAAAGTGGCGAACCCTTGTATCATGCCTTTCTCTCTCTTCCGCTTATCATCGCCGTTTAAGTGTTAATTTTCCCATTCGCTTCCTTCAAATTGTTCGACAATGCTTTCAAGAATTTCACCGCCGTCTTTAAAATTTTGTTTTTCGTTAGTGCTAGGAAATCCATTAAATTTATGTGATATCGGTCCCACGCCAATGTGCTTGAAAGCTATAATAACCCGATTTTTGATCATTAATTGATAATTCATTGCCTTACCACCACTAATATGACCCATGTCAGCATGGAGTCGCCGAATATAGAAAAGGGTAAAGCTCTCGGCATTGATCAATCCTTGAGGGATGCGCCACGCATCCTACTTCACTGAGCATCGTTGGAGGTGACTGAATGCATATTTGACCCTTACAATGACTCATGGTGGCCTACCGATGTATCAAAGCGGTGCTGCGATCCTCCTAGACAAGTCTGGTACCAATTTGCCGACCCGGAGAGATGGAAGACTTGGTAGGCCATGGCCGCGGAGGTCGGTTCCACGCGTGTGCTGCAGAGCCCCGCCGACTACTGAGCCACACGCGCCCTCCTCTGAATATAAAAACAAAAAAATATGCATAAATATCATACAAACCCATGCCAAGAGCTGATAGAACGTTAGTAATGCGATGAATGCGCTTTTTTTCATCATAAACAAGGGTTAGATCTGGTCGGAAAACATGGAAACATGTATAGAGGCAGATACACAGGACTTTAAAGGGCCGGAAACATTTGAAGAAACCGAGTAATAGAACGAAATTCAGAAGAAGTCGGTGGGCGGTGTGTTTTCGGTTGGTTTCGCGAATCATACGTATTGATTTCGATGTGCATTGCAATCGCGCTACAATTAAATGTGGTTCGGTGCGTCTGCCATGCGAAATTAACCGTGGTGTCAAAAGGGTTAGAAAACAAATCTAAAATATACATAGATAATTAGTTACAGAGATCCGTCCTAACTTTTCAAAAGGCTATTAGCGCACGGAAAAACAAGAATTTTCGTTGTTTCAAAATCTCAATGCCACAGAGGTATACTGTGTCATCTGTAATTAAGAATTTTAAGCCATTATTCTGTACAAGATATCGTGTTTTATTTCCTCGTTTGTTAGAATTATTGGCAACACTTTTCAGATCAAGTAAGGAAGCAGGGTCATAATGCACAACAGCCCGAATACCCAGAGGATGTGTCGATCGCGTTGAGAAACGAGGACGAGCTCTACGACCTCTTCGGGGGTTTGCGAAAATTTGACTCTTTGTTGAGACAACCATTAGGGCCACTATCTTCTAAATACAGTTACTTTGAATTAAAATCACGACAAAAGTAAACAAGCATATATGTCTAAAGCAGAAATTTAAATTTCCTACATTGATTTTCTATGCTGGAGCGTGTATTGGAGTAGCGCAATGGTTAGCTAGCTGTGCCACTAATCAGGAAGCAAAGGTTCCGGTCCGACTTTTTAACCAGCGCTAACCTCTAATCCACGTGAGGACGCTTTCGCACGGGTATTAGCAAGATTGTAGAGAGAATATACCCTATCAGCGCCTCACGAGGTTCATAAGGAAGACGAAATCTTCAAGTAGCAGCCGAAACAATGCGCGAAATGCTCGAAGTCTTCGTGGACGATGAGTGCGAAGAACAGGAATCGAATGCAAGAATTGCTGGGATCCGCACAGTAGATACTATGACGGGTCCTGTAAAGAAATATACTCTAATAAATGATAGTAGATCGGAATATAATTAAAGTTGTAGTTCTCTAAATTTTCGATTTTAGAACGTAAAGAAGAAGAAGCTGTGAAGGTAGAAATTCGAAAGGCAGTAAATCTTGCAGTGAAAGGTATAAAGAAACGTAGTGAAATCATTGTGAGAATGTCACCATCGGTAAATTTCTTCTTAAATGACTATGAATAATTAGAAAAGTTCTTTCTCGAGTACAGGTGAAAACCAATTAGAAGTAGCTTGATGTAACAGTTTTAGAAAGGCGAATGTGTACCGAGTAGTGGTGTGTGCGCCAAATCTAGCATGTTTTCACACAATATTTGTGAAAAATATGTGACACATAAATCCCACCGTGCCTTTCTATGTCAGTTTGGACCACGGTAGTTGGAGTGGTAGGAAATGGCATAAGGTACTTGCCATCTAACATCACTTGTTTGTTGTTTTTCAACCGTTTGAGGAATCAAGAAACTCGCTTTGTTTGTAAATAACAAAAGTGAAAGCAAAAGTGCGTTGAAGTGTGTATACGCGATTTAGTGTTGTCTTCAGAAAACACAACCTCGATGTCTAGTCTGCTAAAATAGACAGTTTGATGACTAATTTTCACTTTTCATTCGCATTCATAGTAGTTCTTTCACCCGTTTCTTTCCCTTGAAGTCGTCATCATTGATGACATGGTTACCATCTGATGTTCATTTGGTTACAAAGAATCTTTATTATTTTCTCTCTTTACTGACATTCTTGGTTTTGGTCAGACATAATTTCTGCTAGAAAATCGAAATATCTGTGCTAGGGATTTCTCACATAACCACAAAAGAGAAGTCACATTCATTGCGCAATGGGGAGAAGCTTGTTGCTCAGCGTTATGGGTTCTTCCAGAGTGAGAGGTGTCGACCAATCGCTCGAAGACGATGTAAAGAGCTGAATTCCACAACTTGTTGAATGATGAAGAATGTCGTTTCTTTCTATATCCACAACATTTCTTGCGAATTCTAATGTATTCGCTTCAAGTTGAAACTAAAGGGTTATGTACGATTTCGATTTCAGAAAAGTCTATTGAAAACGACAAAAAGTTGTCAGCATTGCCATAGGATGAGACTGAAGACGTTACCTACGCCAGTGAGCAGCAAAGTAATAAAAATGCCTGAATCTTCTGAAACCAAGATCGACTCCCATTAACTACGAAATTATAATCTTAACTCATTTATTTACTGCCTTTTTCCTTCTTAATGGCAGGGTATGTTGTGAAATATAACTCGTATGAAGTGGTGAGATTTCTGCAAAACTCCGGACCATAGGTGTATGCAATGGAGAACGAACACGCGCTGTTGTCCTTACCGGGGAGCAGCGCACTTCACCACTACACCATCCGAGTCCTTCGCTTTGCATGTCTCCCCTGTGGTCCGGAGTTTTGCAAATATCTCAGCATTTCATACGAAGTTATAGTTTTCTAAGCAGAACTACTTATTTTTACATGAGAACGCTTATCAAGAGCATGAGCTCAACTTGCTATTTTAGAGAGAAGAACTCATTGCACACTTTGAAGTGAGCTTTTGGCAGCTTTCATTCACACTGTTGGATCGTTTACATTTGCTTGAAAAAAAAACTTTTGTTGCTTTCAATGTGACTAAAGAGATAGCCATGAAATTTCAGCCGACGCAAAATTCAGAGTATGTCCTTAAACGACATATCAAATCTTTTGAGGTAGGTGCGAGCATTAAATTTATAGCATAATTAACCAGGAATATGAAAAATTGTATCTAAAATGCCGTGTTAACTATGCAACTATGGGAAAAGACTAGCTATACGAGCTTCGACATTCTGAAAGATCTGATAGAATTCAAAAGAGTTTCTGACGTTTATATGTTCATTAAAATATTTCAAAGTGGAATGACTTGTGATTTGGCTAGCATGACTGTCTCTTGAGTCAAGGATGGATGACTACTCAACCACCACGACTACACTGTAAGTTCACTAGCACCATCTGAGGCTGGACTAGGAGCAAACCGATACCAGGATCCACCATCGTCTTAGTATAAAACTAGTCGCATGTTGGTAAATCTCTCTTTGATCCACAGGGATTGCGACTGCCTGTGGTGTTGACGACCTGGGGCAGACTTTGGCCTGGCTGACCTCGGGATTGCAGACAATCACAATAGCTAAGCTAGCAGAACTCAGAAAAAAAGGGAGACTACGCTGGAACCCATATAATCAGTGAGGACGGGCCATCCAAGTATCCAAGTAAGCTTACTCGACGAGTTCGTGTATTTTCTTGGTTTCTCGGTTAGTACTAAGAAAAAGATTAACGTATCTAAAACACATCAAGGGCGCGGGTAGCTCAGTAGTCGGAGGCGCGCTGCAGAACACGTGGAATCGATCTCCGCGCCCATGGCCCACCAAGCCTTCCATCCCTCCTGGGTCGGCAAATTGTTAGAAGATTTGTCTAGGAGGATAGCAGATACATAGGTAGGCCACCACGTAAAGGTCAAATATGCATTCAGTCACCTCTAAGACGTTTGATGAAGTCGGATGCATGGCGCATCCCTCAGAGATTGAGCAACTTCGAGAGCTTTATCCTTTAATCCTTTAAATCATTTCATGCAGTTCAAACAAACACTATCTAAAAGAATTTGGGTAATTTTTAGTATCCAAAGATCGATTCATTGCAGAAGTTGCTTCCCGAGAAGACATGTGAAGACGGCGAAGAGAAATGAAGAAATTCTCGTTGAGATACAACTCGATTCAAAGCTGCCATCTGTAAACGAATCAACTTACAATTAAACGATAAACATGGCTATTCTCTGAATATGAGCAAAATAACTGCAACAACTACAGTTCTAAGCTGTTAACATACACTGCCAGAAACTGGTCTTTAGACAAATGTCGATGATTTCTCAATTCGATGTTTTTCTGCTTATTGAAGAAAAACATCGAATTATCAATCAATGCTGAGGTTAACAGAAACTCGGTCATGGGATTTCTCGATTTTTAGAGAAGTTGAGGTGCTCAGAATATCATAGATTCATGGAAGAAGCTTTGTTTCATCGCTTCACCTGTATAGAAAAATTTTTTAAAATACTCTTTCCACTCTAAATCTTTTTAGATACAAGATTTTCGAAAAACTAGGAAACCAACGATGCATTCCGTAATGCTTTCCACTCTGTTCAATGGACTTCAGTCCTCAATTTCTTTCGTGCCCGAAATGCAAGCTTTGACTCAAAAAATGATAAAAAAAAACGTATGCTTTGTCTTGATACAGCAAAATTATTTGCATCTTGTAGATATAGGACCAAGGTTTTAATAGTTTTTGACTCTAAATAATATGACTTCAATGATGCTGAGATACTTGCAATGCTCCGGACCGGAAAGGGTAATGGTGAGTTCGTTTCCCACCGCAGACACATGTGGTCCTGAGTTTTGCAAATACCTCAGCGTAATTGAAGTTATATTTCGCAACATACCATGCCATTAAAAAAAGCAGGCAGTAAATAAAAGTTACCATTGTGATTTTGACTACTTCCTTGGTACTTGAATGGCCCATCCTCACTAGTTGAGCGGACCCTAGCATTATCACCACCTCTCGGAGAACTGCTGGTTAAGCCATTGTGGTCCTCTGGAATCCTTAAGGCAGCCTGGCCAAGGTCTGCCCCAGGTAGTCATCACAACAGGAAGTCGCCGTCCTTGTGGATCAGAGGGAGATTTGCCACCATGCGACTTTGATACCAGGACCGTGGTGGATCCTGGTATTTGTTCACTCTTAGCTAGGCTTCCTGATGGAAACGCTGGACTCCTACTCAGCTTGGGAGACTGCCACGAGGACAAATCCCTACGCTGCGCATCGCAGTCTGGCACCCAGGAACACCTACAGCCACAATGAGACGGTAAACCGTTGGGAGCATTTTGACTACGGTGTCAGCATAATTGGGTTTATTGCCGGCTTGCGCTCCCCAAATCAATCCTGCTCACGGGTGATTGCTGATGGCACAGATCGATGGAACTAGCTGAGAGACAGGCGAAATGATAGACTCGCATGGTGTGATGGTGAACGTGTTAGCCCGCGGAAAAGGCAATGGCGCGTTCGTTTCCCACGGCAGGCACCTCCCGTTGGCAGTTTTGCAAATATCTCAGCATCGTTTTCTTTGTCAGCAATAGCGAGGTTGTTAAACAGCATACGTTTACTTCTATACAATAACACACATACAATACAACCGTAGCTGACGTTTCGGCAGAATCGCCTTCTTTAGAGCCTGGAAGGGTACACTAACATGCAACTTACTAGGTCAAAGACTTCAGCAGCACATATGGAAAGATGAAACTCCGAACGGTCATTACAACATCAACGGATTCTCGAAAAGGACACTTTTTTTTTCACCTTTCTTCCACCGTAGAAGAACAGCTGCTCAGGGTGGTATATTGTTGACGACTGCACCACCACATTTCATCGATCGATACAAAGGTACGGGGTGAGACCACTTATGATCTCGGGGCATTCTTCCTTGCTACTCATTGTAGGATTTTTGGCATTTATCCAAAAAGCCTCGAGGAGTTTGCGGGTTGGTGTTTTAGGATCTCGTGCGAGGATAGCGACTTTTACATCAAAATCGTCTCCGCTATGTTTTTGTATACTATGCGTGCCTAGTGGCGTGCCTTGTTTGACTTTCGTTTGCCATCTAAGTGTTCTTTTATACGGATACATAAAAGTCTGCTCGTTTCCCCCAATATATTCGTATCTGCAAATACCACGAGAGATTAGGTATATCGTACCTGAACTCATGCAGTCACCCTCCATGCCATAAGGGCACATTACGCAATTTGTTGTTTCACATGGAGGGTCGTATTGCCGGTAACGAACTAATTGACAACGAAGAGTATTCGGTGGGATTTCAATTATCGCTACCGATTCCTTCGGTGGGATTTCAATTATCGCTACCGATTCCGTCGGTGGAATTTCAATTATCGCTACCGATTCCTCTAGATCTGTCCTTCTTAAGCATTGCTTTATCGCTATACTTCGCTAATGAAGACTAAGATGAACGGAGTTTTGTTTCGGCCAAACCGTTCGTTTTGGGGCGTCGCACTACTTCGAAACTTATCTCATGGAGTCACTTGCTTTCCTTCGAAACTCATCTCATGGGGTCAGGGATCACTTTCGAAGCCACTGGAGATGGCTATTTGCCGAGCCAAGTCGTGCGATTCTTCCTTTAGTTCTCTATTTGTGCACACAGAGGTTGGCTGTTCGAAATATGTTTCTCACAACCGCCTTCTTTGTGTGCGAAGGGTGGTAAGAAAGCGAATGGACCAGGATGTTTTTTCTGCTAGGTTTTCGGTACCACTTTGTCAAGTAACCGCTACTTGATAGGTTCATTTGAACGTTTAGAAACGGAAGCCAGTTTTCTTTCGGTTTCTCCCGGGAGAACTTTATGTACTCGAACGGCTCGTTCAATAATTCAAAGCATTTGTCCATCTCCTCCTGCGTAGAGAAGACGACAAAACAATCATCTACATATCTGCAGCAGAGTAGTGGCCGGAGATCGAGAACAGGGGCTTCTATCTTAGATATAAACACAATGGCCAATCGCTGTCTCATTGCCAACCCCCTTATTTGCGCGAAATATTTCCCAGACCATCTGAAGATCGAGCAGTTTAGGCACTCCTTTAAGAGAGCCATTAGCTGCTGGATGGACAAGCCATGCATATTTATTCTTCCTTCATGTTCAACAAGTAGTTCGAAAATGGTTTGCATTGCGGAGTCATTCGATATGTTGGTGTACAGCGCTGTAACGCCGAAGGACTCTCTTAAGTAAACGTTATTAGGAGATGTGTTACGTAAACATTCTTGGGACATTTGGGTGTTCGTGAGGTCTATCCGTTAGCCCGTCCAAACAGCTGATGATCGGTCTAACCTTAAATGATGACGGATTGGTTGACGCATGATCATCAGGTGATACCAACTTATGTGTTTTAATAAGTAGGTATAGGACGGGACATGTTGGTCTATCGATTTTAAAGTGCGAAATAACCGATGATTTTAAACCCGCAGCCTTTGTCACGCTGACCCATTGATTGTTTAGCTTTCGGTATTGACTTTTATATTCGTCTTCAGAGAATGGGCGATAGAGGGTAGCATCACTAAGTTGTTCCTCTGTTATCTCAACATCCAGCTGACGAGGGATAACTACGAACTCTCCCCCCTTATCACTAAAAGACAATCTTATTGTTCTCGAGTTTATTAATTCTCTAATTTCTCGCATGCCACATTTCTGTGCGGCTGTAAGGTTAGAGATAAACCTTCCATCGCGGTGGTGATTAAGAGTCTTGAGAACGCTGACCGAAAACATGCGGAATTTTATGTCAACTCTTGGTGTTTCTTGGTGTATTATCAACCGCATTTTGACACCTAGCAAAATTCGTCTGTCCGTTATAAAGATGTCACCAAAGAAGGAAAGCAACTAGTAGTAATGCTAGGAGGTTTTGACACAAATAACGGCTAAGTTCCCAGTATTGCACGAGTGAATCTGGATATAGGCTGTCTTAACGCTATATATTTATGCACGTTACGTTTCTGTATACTTGCATGTACACCTGTGTGTGGACAAGACTATGTGAATGTCGTATGTGAATGTATGTATGTATGTATGTATGTACATGTGTTCGTATGTACACTTTTGCCTTGAGGCGGATAGCACAACGGTAGTGATATCCGTCATCACGAGGACGATGCTTGTTCGATTCCGCTCCGGGCCACCAAGCCTCTCATACCTGCGGGATCGGAGAATTGATAACAGGCTTGCTTTGGAAAAGGCATCACTCTCTGCAATCCATTTAGGAACGCTGCAGGTCAGCGATCTCGGGACTCCAGGGAGAATTGCTCGACCAGCATTCTACGACATTCAAGATGAAACGGAAGTCCTCAAGCGGCAGCCGAAGCCACATGTAAAAGTTGGAAGATCTTCGTGGGCGATGAATGCGAGAAGTGCCGGGTTCTCCGCACAGTAGAAATGAAGACGGGTCATGTAAGATAAAAAAAAAAACCATCAACTTGTATATCTGTGCATCTACGTGTCGACGTACTTCTATATGTAAGTTTTTATATATTTGTAGAAATGTGTTTGTGCCGTTTCACTAATATAATTGAGTATAAGGAATAATGAGGAAAGGATTTTTGGCACATGGCAACTTTCTGTCTATATTAATAGGTATCTCTGTAACGCCAACTTTCAGACCCTTCTCTAAGAAGAAATGCGTTACACAAAAATGGTGACAATCGCCAACGGCATTGCATATACCCACAACATCTAAGAAATGATTTGATTTCTGCGGAATCGATATGGTAATTCTCCATTCTGCTATAGTCATTTTTGTTTTTATTAATCTATTGACAAACATTTCAACATAAGTCGAAGGTGCCATTTTTCAATATAAGCGACTCCTTCTGGTGCAACGGCGATCGAGCGCAAACGGTATGCCGTCGGCCGAGAGCGCCATTTTTCCATGCGCAAAAAAGACCTCCAAAATAGACAGACGCATAGAATACGAATATACAGATAGAAATAGCGATTAGCGTTAATCCTCTGAAATAATCAAAGAATGGAGATGTGCTCATGTACATCTCCTCACATATAGCTCAACTTATTTATTTCTTCAGTAGGGGTCTATTCTGCGATACTTAGTGCTATTGATCGTAACATTTTAATATGAGGTTTTCTATTTTCACTTTCTTTCTAGAACGAAGGTGGCTTTGGATAGCATACCAAGATCTGCAACAGCATCCATTTACTCTTTGCTGGGATCTCCGCATGCAGGTATAAAAATCGTCAGCTAACATGATCCGGTTGGTAAAACGAAATTCGCTGAATACATCGGAAAAACCCTCACTCCACTGCCAAACAAGGCAGTTTTTCTGTCTTTCAGATGTTCGGTAACAGGTTTCCTTTAAAGGCACACTAATCGAAAATCAAACGCTTTAAATTCTTCTCGATAGATTTTTATGTATGAAGACTGAGCAATGGTTCAGAAATAATTCCCAGTTTTTTAAAAACCTACTTGGGGTTGTAACGATTCAAATAATGGGTATGTTGATGTACACTTACATTACAGTCATTTGTGTATCTCGTTGACAGCATTCCAGAGCACAGCAAGTGTCATCACATGCGAAGTAGATAGCGAGGTTCTGAAGCACAAACAATATCTAATTAATAATAATAATAATAATAATAATAATAATAATAATAATAATGATAATAATAATGATAATAATAATAATAATAATAATAATAATAATAATAATAATACAGACACAACGTTGATGAGATATTTGCAAAACTCTGGACCGCATAGTAACCTGCCATGAAAATTATAGAAGGCAGAAAACAAAACGTAAAACATAATAATAATAATGTAGAATATTTATCAAGATTTAATTTAGCTTTTTTAATTCAATTTTTAAAGGTTGATTATGACAATTTTACACAACAAGAGCGCAGCGGTCGTATAGAGAATGGACTATTCGGCGCTAACGTACGACTTTGGCAAGAAGGTTTGAAGTGCTGTAGTTCTTTTATGTTGCATTCAAATTTATTGATCAAACTATTAGTCATTACAACACACTTTTGTCAGCCCATCACAACTTCGGAGATTCTACCTACAAAAGTAGAAGAATTTCTAATTTCTTCCTTTTTATTGAATGACACTTCTATAAGCGATCAACAGAGGTCGGAAACATACTGCAACAATCTTTGTTAGTATCGTTCATCGAAAATTATGGTGTTCTCAATAAACATAGAATTATTGGAAGAATTTAAAAGACTTTTGTCAACTACTCAAATGTGTCTTGAAGTTTTAGCTACGAAACAACCTTATCTAGAAATCGAAACGTTTGCAACTTCCTCAAAATTGCACGGCTTTTCTTTTTAGCTTTTCTACGAAAATATGGGATAAATACTTACGGCTGTGTCTGAAAGATTTTCCTGCAAACTGTGCTTCAGTGAGTATGTGCACATTGTTTCGTCGACCTAAAGGAACCACTTTTTACATAATCGGACTTTCAGCCTCAGATTGCGCTTATTCCAGCGGCGATTAAATTTGGAGTTGAAATTAACCTCGCTGACGGGTGATTGCTGACGGCACTAGAACTAGAAGATAGAATTAACTGAGAGACAGGCGAAACGAAGGAACTGCATGGTGCAGTGGTGAAAGGTTAGCCCCGGAAAGAGTATTAGCGCTTTCGTTCCCCACCGCATACACTATCGCCATGATTGAAGTTTAATTGGGAGTGTTTCGAAATTAACAGTGGGATGTCGCATTTCATTGATAAGCTAACGCGATGTTGTCAAATCGGATAAGGTTTCCATGTCCTCGTCTTGCTCATAGCCGATGATCCGAGTAGATGTCTACAGTCCTCCGTACTCTCGATATGGTGTCTTCGTCGTCGTGTCGAAGCGAATCTTCTACAGTGGTGCAGTTCTTCAGTCGGTTTACAATGATATTACTTCGCTGCGTGCAAGGTTATCTAATACCACCTTCTGCTAGATGAATTTTCCAGGCTTCTCATTGTTTTGCATGTTTTCATCTAAGTGCTTTATGTTTCAGAAAAGAGTGTATTCTCATTCTTTTGCTAGTCTCTAGACTCGAGAAGCGTTTGAGATCTCGACGACCTTTTCTTGATCATTCCCGGTAGTACCCGAGTTCGTATATTGTACGAATTTCAGCACTTTCTTAAACGTTGGATTTTTTTCCTCGCAACTGCAATCCATTACGGTCTTCGGATTTGCTTCAGGATTTAGTTGTCGCTTGAAGAACTCGGTCTTTGTTATGTATATTGTTGAGCGTTGGTAAAGAATCTGCTGCAGTATAGTAACTGTTCTCCCGAATAGTTGCTACACGAAAGCACTATTCAGGGAAGTAGTTACTATTTCTTTATAATTTCGCATGTTTCCCATACTAATTATATTTACTGTTATCGACAATTAACCGTGCCTTGTATTGCTTTTTATGGCTTCCTACTTATTCCGTTGTATGTTTTGCCCCTTCCTTCCACACATCTACACCCCATATCTGCACCTCTTCCTTCTGATTGTGTACATAGTGATCTACAGCCGAGTTTAAGGTCCGTAAACTCCACTCACCCGCAGATCCGACATTTATCTGTGGATGCATGAAAATACTCCATCCCACTACTGCCCGATTAACGCTTTTGTGAAAGATGTTTTAGCATTGCTAATACTCCTTATTGATCTTTAAACCATTTACCAAATGGCCGCATTACTGCTTATGTCTTTTACACAAAAGGCCTCATAATTTTTATTTTCCTACTATTCTGTTATTGCGGTTGTATAAAAAAGGTTCGATAACCCGAGCTTGGCAACGAAAAAACTCGCGTAGCCGGAAGTACCGCACAAATGAGGAGCTTCACTGAAACTCACCATTTTCCTTCGATAAGCAAATTCGTTTGCTTATCGAAGAGAAACAGTGAGCTGTCAATAAATTTCGGGGTTAACAGAAAGTCGGTCTTAAGAATAGCTTTACTATACTTCCATCAACTTGTTCACCCCGACTCTGGAAGAATATCAGATTTGGTTGTTTCGGTGTAGTATCGAACCAGTGTCCTTTGCGAGCTCTTAGACTCGTGGAACTGAGCTTAGCGTGCTCTCCGGTAACATATAAAATTAATTGAGACAGTAAAAGCTGCATTCGATATGCTATCTTTTTTAATCTATTAGGAGAGTAGAGTACCGCAATGATAGTGATGGCGATCATCACGAGCGCTGTGCTGATTCGATGCCATCTCAGCCTCACCAAGGCTGCCAACCCCCAGAATCGGCAAATTGGGACCAGACTTGTCTGAAAATGTTCACTCGCCATAATCCAACTGAGAACACTCTACTCCTATTCTAGAACCCCAAGGAGAATAGACTCGACCAGCGTTCAGCGACATTCACGACAAAAGGAAAATTCTCAACGAGAGCCGAAGGCCCCTCAAAGTGTAGGAATACTTTCGTGGATGATAGATGTGAACAAAAGAATCGAATACAAAAAATGCCAGGATTCGCATGGTAGGTGCGATGATAGGTCGTACAAAATGAAGTCAAAAAGATCTTGATCGATTTAAGTGTAGGTGCTCCAAATAGGTGAAACACTGTGGATTCGGTGGGGAGCGAATAGGACATAACAAATTTTGCGGACGTGCAGTGCATTATAAATTTAATGCGGCTCATTTTTTGCCTCCAAAACCCTGTGGGAAGAACTATCGCAAAGAATCTTATTTGATCAGTCCTGGTACAGGCTGCTCATTTGGTTCAAGGTGTGGTTAAATAAACTTATTTCTGTGCTGCTTTAAACACGATACTTCTGAAATAATCTATGGGCGAAAAGCTACTGTGTGAACTCTCTAACTAATAGTGATGACGCCATGTTCTATCTATGAAAGTGTGGTTCTCGAATTCGGAGAACTACCAGCCGTCATCTAAAACATGCCGAAAAGAAAGTTGAACGATAGTTTCGTAAGCCTTCTACAGAAGCTTTTAGTATCAAAGGAGCTAGGCGTGAATTTTCTCGATTTACACTGCTGGAAAATTTCCTCATCCGTGTCGTCACACAACGTGGAAATCTGTAGCTAATTGACTGGTGGGTGATAAGAGGAGCTGTTATCCGGCCATAGTAATCCAGAAATGCACTGGGAAAGACCGCAACAAGCGCTCTCTATTAAAGACACGGGTCCATGGTATGGTTAATATTATGCGGAAGAGAATTCAGTAAAGACACTCAAAACAAGTTCTTCACTGGACGCCATGTTTTTTTTTGCTTAGAGAGATGTCTTCGTAGTTTTGCAGTAAGTTCAATTTTTGTGTGGACGAGTAAATGAATGGATTCAGCACCAGAGGCAAATTACAGTAATGGAGCACCAGATAAACCCTAGCCAATAGAATGCCTGTAGACGGCAAATTAGCCTGCACAAAAATCGCTAGTGAATTCTTTATCGCGCCTTCTTCAAAAATTCTTAAGAACGAGGCTGTAAAAAATTTAAAAGCAAGGCACATGAGAGACCGTTGATTTGCTGACTGATCACTCACAGATAACGGATGTGAGAAAATAAATCGAATGAAAGATGCTGAAGTCCGTACTAATTCTATAATCTCAAGTGGTATGGAAAATTAGGGAAATGATATTTACGATGAAGGCTGCATGCCGTGATGTCAAATCTTGTTTAGGTCGTGTACTCAGCAGTCCATCAGCTGGAATTGTTACTGGTACAATTAGAATCTTTCCGGAAAAACAGCCTTTTTTCATTCTCTCGTCATTCTCTTGAGCATATCCCAGTCATTCCTTTTTATTTTTTCATTTTTCGATGGTTATTCGTTCTATATTCTTCGATCTTCGCTTTCTTTTGTCATTCTGTGCATAACACTCAAAAAGATAAAATGAAGAGGCTCACTATGCAGGCAATTCTCGAAGAAAGTCAAGAGTATTCAATGTATGAGCGAAGCGCTCATTGCTTGTTAACATGTAGATGGACGTATGCATTAATCTGAATTTATGCAAGACCACATCTCTATTAAAGGACAGAAGGATAAAGCTCCGGGCGTTGATCAATCCCTAGGGGATGCGCCATGCATTCGATTTCATTAAGAGCCTTGGAGGTGACTGAATGCATATCTGGCCTCTAGAGTGACTCGCGGTGGCCTACCCATGTTTCGAGCCAGTGCTGCTATCCTCCCAGAGAAATCTGGTAACAGCCTTCCGACCTCGGAGGGATAGAAGGCTTGGTGGGCCACCACGGGCGCGCGGATCGACTCTACGTGTGTGTCGCAGTGACGCCTCCAACCACTGCGCCAAACGCGCCCTCTATCTCTATTATGGGAAGTTATTGAAAAGTGTAAACGCTGTATGAAAAAATGAAACCATTTCAATCCCATTTTCTCATAAAATAGGTAAGAACACTAGAAGATTGAAGACGAGGGAATTCAGCCATGGAGCTTAAGTGTTGTTTGCACAAGCTTACGTTTTCTATTATGAGTCTACCATATGACCTCTCACTCAAACAATGTCCTCTATCGTAAGTGGAGCAATAAAAAGCGATTTAAAACGTTTTTTTCTATTGTAAAACTGTGCTTTCTATTCAGAAAGCTTTCCACCCTTATAGGAGACTGCTGAAAGTACTGCTCCACGTTGGCATGTCAACACAGCCGCTTCTAGAGTGAGATGTTTTTCGTGGCGTTTAAGTTCGCAACTTTCTGAGCGGTCCCGTGAACGCTAAACCATCCAAGTGTGTGTAAGTATTAATCTGTGGTGGTTTCAGAATTTCGATTTCTCATATCTAAGTGATTCTTTGCTTTCTGCGAATAACGAGGGTTTCTGGAATAGCACGTTAGCGTGGTCTTCGGCATCATTATAGGCTTGGAGAGCCTATTATAATGTTCGTTCTATTCGAATCTTCTAATCTTGTCTTAAACGTTTTTTCGACTTTCATCTGCAGCTTATCTTTTCATTGAAATCAGCAATGACGACATACTGTACGAGTGCAAAGATGGCGTCGTCTACAACATCTTAGCAAGAATCATCAAGTAGTGTCACCAATTGTGTAGAGGAATCGGTGTACATTGGTAAGAACGTGCAGAAGATGAAAGCGGCATCGCCACGAATTTCTCCACTGTCGCTTGATTGGAGGAACAGTTAATTGCGAGTATCATAAGCGAAGTTTAATGAGCGGTGTCTTCTGTCTTCGGTCGATACAGTGGCGCCTTACTTCGTACTTCTAGCTTACATCAGAAAGTGCTCAACGGAGAATTCCTATGGCAGTTATGACAATACACGTTCATTGCAAATATAGATCAACATCATAATCTTTTTAGATCTAGACATTCTAAAATAGTTCCGAGATGCTAGCAGAATGTTCGCATTTTCCCTTGATTTTCTTCGCTTTTGCAAAAAATGTCCTTAGCCACGGTTTGTCATGAATGGGGTCGGGAATCTTCATGATCATCTTGTTGAAAATTTCCAGAGTACGCTTTGAGTTTTTTTTCTTTGTTGAGGTCAATACTAAAACCCTTCCTCTGTAATTGTAAACGTCTATATTGGGAGATTTGAGCTAGATCGACGGGCAGGAATCGAACTGCATTTAGGCAAAGATATCACACATGGTGGATTAATACGTGAACGTGCATGAATAGAGTTTAGGACGATTCTAAGACAGGGCGCTCATTCCTTCTTCTCTGAGCAGGTCTCAGAGGAATTCACAATAACTTCTTCCTTCCACTTAGAAAGGGACCAGATATTAGGAGCTATCAAAAGTCTACCCATATACCGCTCCATAATCGTCAATTTTCTCTAAGAGACAAAAATTAGAAAAAACTATGAGAAATGTGCCACAACAATGTAAATAAAAATTGAAAACTGTGGCCTCACATTACTTCTATTTATTAAGATATTCGGGAAAAATGTGTGATTATTTTGATTACACTAAACCTTAACTAATAAAAACACGAGATCTTGCACAAGTTAGTGAAAATATTTGATATATCTGGAATCTTCATAAAGTGATCAACTCACACTGGCAAGAGAGTATATAGTGCCATTTGGTGAGTAGTGGTAGATGATCCCGGTATCGCCAGAGGTGGTGGTCTTACAATGGCGAATAAAATCCTCGAACTCACGACTTACGTTCGGATTGATCTCCGATATATGCTTAGCTCGCCATAAATTTCCTATAACACCAAGCAAATCTTCGTGTAATGTTCCACATTATCAACCTTCTTAAATGTTCCATTTTCATTCACTCATGGAAAGCGCTTCGCTTCTTAAGACGGTTAGTGATAACTTTGTGTAGTCATTTATGCCTTTTATGTTTTTTCTTAGTGTAGCTTTCATTCTAACCATTAGTGAATCTGAATGGAAGAATTATGTTTGACGAAAAAAATTGAAAATGAACGATTTTAGATTGCTACATTTTGAAGTGGAACCACAGACACCTTGAAATTCTGCTTTATTTAATGAAATTTTGCTGCAAACAACTGTAAAGTTAAAGGATAAAGCTCTCCGCCTTCATCAATCGCTGAGAGATGCGTTGTGCATTCGACTCCATTAGGCAACGTTGGGGCGAATGAATGCATCTGGACTTTACAATGACTTGCGGTGGCCTACCGATGTATCGAGCCAATGCTGTTATCCTTCCAGACAAGTCTGGTATCAATTTGTCGACCCCGGAGGAATGGAAGGCTTAGTGAGCCAAAGACGACGAGATCGATTCCACGTCTGTGTTGCAGGGCGCCTCCGACCGCTGCGCCACGCGTGCACTGTGGAGCTAAGCAACTGGAAAAGAACCGCTAGAAGTTGAACTAGCTTCTTCAATTACGACTTTTATGTAAAAAATTTTAAGGGCTGGAACTTCTTTTGAAGCAGCTAGTGAAAAGTTTTTGAAAAATGGGCTAGTTTTTGACTCTCTGAATTTTTCACATGAACGCACTTCCAGTTTCACTACGTGGTCTCCCATTCTTTGCAAGGCCTAACTAGCTTCTTGTTCTATTTATGTGTAAACACATAAGTCCAATGCTTCTATACGCGTTATACTCCACACATATATTTGGTCAAAAGGTTGAGGTTACTGAAGCGTGATCAAATGCTTTTTGGGTCACCTCCAAGAAATAATAAGTTCCATGTCTTCCTTTGGTGCGTGGCAAGCCACCTGTAAAAACAACCAGGTTTCATTCGTATACACTTCTTAGCAAAAACATAACATCCTAGTACTGACAACGGTGTTAATGTACTCTTTAAAAGACTCGACCATAAACATCAATTCGTCTGAGCAATTAATGACGTGAATTCGATAATTACGGCTGGAGAGAAGGAGGTGGATATTGGCATGGCGGCCCTTTTTATCTACCAACCTATGAAGACGGTAAGATGGATACTCTTTTATAAAACTACTCAAAAAAATCAACATTTTTACGTTATTCTCAGCGAGCTCCATGTTCAGTATGATCTCAGCAGATTACTTGGAAAACTCCAGCGAAACATAAGGAATACAATGAGAAGGGTAAGTTGATAGGCCAGGTTTTATCACAACGACTATAACCATCTCAATTCATAATAACAGAAGCCCTCCTACATATATTTGGCATAAGTATCCCGCATTGGCAAACATATTGTGACCAGAACACGATTTGCAGTTGAATGTTTTGTCAACGTTATCGCAGCTTTTCCAAAGTTTCGTCTTCAAAGAACCATCGCTTCCTCCATGCAAGAAAAAAGCGAAATCTGTGAAACTTGAGAGATGATGTCCTAAATCATCAGAAATTAGGTTTTTGGCTTTCACCCTGGAAGACGCTATCTGGAGGAATCCTCCCAACAGTTTACGGGCTCATAGTGGCTGGGAGGTGTTCCTGGGTGTCGGACTGCGATGTACAGCGGAGGGATTCGTCCCACCGGCAGGGTCTCTCAAACTGAGAAGGAGTCCGGCGTTTCCATCAGGAAGCCTAGCTAAGAGTGAACAAATACCAGAATCCGCCACCGCCCTGGTATCATAGTTGCATGGTGGTAAATCTCCCTCTGATCAACAAGGGCTGCGACTGCCTGTGTTGGTGTAGACCTGAGGCAAACTTTGACCAAACAGACCGCGTGATTAGATTCCAGGGAACCACGATGGCTTAACCAGCAAATCTCCGAGAAATGGTGATTATGCTAGAGTCGGCACAACTAGTGATGACGGCCGTTTAAGTATCAAGTATCAAGTAGGACGCTTTCTGGAGGAATAAGATGAATTAATCTAACATATTCATGAGAGTAATAAGAATACCGGAAGTAAGGAAGCTACCATATGGTTCTTAATCTCGGACACTCGTAAACTGTGTCATGGTGCTAGTTAGCTTGCACAGAACTACTCGCTTACAACTGGGCCAGCAATCCTGAATAAATAAGTCTTAATTCAAGATCTTGAATGAAAGTAGACATCAGTATTGCTCACTGAGAAGAGAATCTGAACTAAACAACCAAACTTTGCCAACTATAAGACTGAAATGTTGCTCTCAGGCACCCAGAGGAACTAGTTGGTTATTAAAAACCAGGGACACTAAACTTTCTAGGATATTAAACTTCAAATTTCATTAAATACAAGGAGCTGTGTTAATATGTTCTTGATGATGACCGCGATCGAAAAATGCTATGATTTTTACATATTTATCTTTGGAGAGAAAAACCAACTGAACATGTTGGACGAGCAGAAGTATGGAGACTTTACTGGTGCATGGTCTAATCATTTAACGCCTAGGATGAGGATAAAGCGAAAGAAGTGGTGTAGAATTCAATAGTAAAAGTGTGTAAACAATACAGTGATGTCGAGATATGAGCAAAACTCGGAACCTCAGGCCCGCTTCGAGCCCACGATTACCCTTTCCGGGTGTCATGTACCCATCTTGACTGGGCTCAATGCCGATTAGTGGTCCCTAGATCATTCCCGCCGACACGTCATTGTTGATATCACCGTTAGGATTAAAAAAACGGCTGAAAGGAAGGCAACGAAAGGGCATCGGTGGTGCATTGGAAAACATGTGAGGACTAGGAAAGGGTGTTCGTAGGTTCGGAGCAGGCCTGGCGTTCCGAGTTTTGCAAATGTCTCAGCATTATTGCAGTTGTATTTTGCATATTACTCTCTCAAGGAAAAATAATAAGCAGTAAATAATAAGTCAAACTTTATATAGAAAATATTTTTACGTGTTTGCTAACCTCTCGTCGGCACATATCCTATTTGATTTCGCTTTCCAATTACAACATCGATGAAATCTACGATGAGGATTAAGCTAGCAGCAATCATCATGGGTAGACCTTCATTTCTCGAGCATCTAGAAAAAACTTCTCGGAAGCAAAAAAAAAGCGAAGGTATGACGAACGATAACATGATTGAGACGAAATCGTTGCGTACAGGAAATATCTGAACTGTGGAACTCTGATGCACTAATAAAAAATAATGCGAATGAAAGCAGGATCGAATAAAAATGCTGCTGAACATATCCTAGATTGTAGTGGACCTCATTAACTGAGTTAAGAACCACTGAATTTAAAGGACGTTGCCACTGCTAATGAGATACAGCTTTTCTTGTTTCAAGAATAAATTCCGATTTTCCTATTAGTTTTCAAAAGCAAAAATCTCTACTACTTAATCGCAAAAAAAACGTATTCTTTTTCATTCGCTTTTCTCACCTATGCTCACGTCTCAAACACGGTAGCGATTCAGCAAGAGCGATTTCATCCAGCTGGACGCAATAGTGTTCGAAATCGTTCGTGTTTTCAAGTGTCGCACGAGCGTTAAGAAATGGAAAACCCCTTTACAGCTTTTTAATGACTCTTCTCCTTTAAAGTTCGTCAGATGTTTTTTCTATACAACTCGAGTCTAATAGCGAAATGGCGTTTTTGTTGGTAGAATAGAAGAAGCACTAACAAAAAATTAGAAATTCTAGACACCTTTTCCTAACAGCCCATCATTCAAGGCTTACCAAAAACTTTCATGTGTTAAAAATAGGTATTGAAAAAAACGAAGCACATGCTCTTCATATCGTCCCACGTGTAGCCCCTCATGTGAGCCAGATTCGTCTCATATTCTCCCTAATATGGTAATAATAAAGTCACTCATAAACGCTTTATTTTTAAAAACGTTCAAGTTTTTGGTCTGTAATAATCAATTTTCAGATGAAGGATGAGGTTCTAGCCGGAATCGGGTGATAAATGTATTGCAAACATGTTCGCTCTCGCAACCGCCTGCCGACTAGCGTCTCAATTTCACTACGTGATTAAAAATAATACTACGATCTTTTTTTGGGCCCCCCAGATAAATCCCGCTTACGGGTGATTGCCGATGGTAAAAGATTGATAGAACTAGCTGAAAGGCGAAATGGAGGAGCCGCATGGTGGTGAACGCGTTACTCCCCGAAAAGCACAATACCGCGTTCGCTCCACACCGCAGACACCTGCGGTCCGGAGTTTCGCAAATACCTCAGCAGCATTGAAGTTATACTACGATCTTTTTTATTTTTTTTTCTTTTTTATTTTATTTTATTTGATCCGTTTTCACGATTATTGTGCGGTTCCCAGCACTTCTCACACCCAATTCGTTTTCTCGCAACCATCGTCCACGAAGGTCCTTCAAGCTTTCACGTGTGGCTTCTGTTGCTGGTTGAGGATTTCCCTTTCATCTTGACTGTCGTAAATTGTCGGTCGAGCAGATCTCTCTGGATTCCTGAGATAGCCGGACCAGAGCGTTCGTAATTGGACTGCAGAGAGCTATTTTTTCCCAGACAAGACCGATACTGATTTCCCGATCGCGGAGGGATGAGAGGCTTGGTTGGCCCTGTACGGAATCAAACTAGCATCATGCTCGTGATGACGGGCATCTCTACCACTGTGCTATCTCTTCTATCGACTACGATTTTTTAGAGTGTTTAAGCTTATAAAATTGCAATATAGTATTTTTTTCCAACAGTATGCTCACACCGGAACGGGCTTAACGTAGTGGTCAAAAATTATTCGCAACATAGACAGTCTCGTCGGTTCGATCTCACTCGCCAGGTAAATCAAGCTTATCCATCTCCTTGGGTTCAGCAAATTAATTCCAGACTTGTCCACGAGCAAGAAAGCATTAATTTAATGCGTGTGTTGGACACTATATGTCATTTTATAGGACAGATATGTGCTCAATCACCTCTACGATGCTTGATGAGATCGAATACATCGAGCACCACTTAGAAACCGATCAACGTCCAATAGACTATTCATTCCACCCTAGAATAGTACGTAAAGAACGATTCAGACTACTATAGCATGAAAAGAAAAATAAGAGATTTTACTAATGAAATTGGTATGGGATAAACGAGAATAATAGAGAACGACAAAGAGCAACAATGGGAAAAAAAGAATGTGAAATTAATGACGAAGAAAAATGCGTAAATGGAAGAATTTAGGCGAAGCGTGAAAAAGTTGTAAACACAAAATAAGTATTGATTGGACGAGAACTGATACACTCAAAAAATATTCGGCATTCGAAGCAGAGTGGTCTTGAAAGTAGAATAATCAACAATATGGAAACGGATAGTACAATTGAAATTACAGTGAAGAATAATTAGCACATATTCCAATAAAATGCCAAGGCGACTGCTAGAAAATCAATCCGCCCGTCTGTAAGCCGAGAAGGAATCCACCAACTACGTTCCTTGTTCAGTAGAGAAAAAGTTTACTGGGAAGAGTTTCGAGTCTAGCCATCGTTCTTATACCCTTACTAATCATTAGCAGAAGAGATAGGATTAAAGAAGAATATAGTGCTTGTTTACATGCCTCGTGCAAAGCTGTGGATTCTAATAAACCATTTCATTAGAACTGCCTTGTAGTACACTGAAGTCTTCCAATGAAGTCGAACGCTTGGGAAAAAAGGAGTCCATAATATTATAAATAAATTATTTTACCGCTCTGCCGCCGAAACGTCAGTTATTGTATCCTACTAAATTCTATAATAACAACCTCGTGTCTGCTTATTGAAGAAAAACATCGAATTATCAATCAATGCCGAGGTTAGCAGAAAGTCGGTCTTGGGAATTGGTACGTAAAGTGCCAGCAGAATATTCCCAACTTGTGAAAAAATCCTGTCACTAAAAGAAAAAATTGTCTTAACTAGACAAACGATATACTTTCTCCACCGCTGCCTGAAACACCGAGTCGTGCCGAACTCCATCAAACAAAAACGGCTACGCGATGTATGCGGCCGACCAAGGGACAGCCAACAAGTATTGGACATCGAAACGCGACTATTACGCGCTTCTCTTCCATCAAACAGGGCACCATGTACGGGCATGTTCAGTACTTGGAAAATTTTCTTTGGAGGAGAATAATGGATGGGTCAATTTTGATTTGCGATTCTATTAGGTCAAATGCTAAAGTAACCTAAGCAGGAAGTTCCAACATTTACCACACCATTCGCAAAACCAGCTTCAATTAAACGAAGCAAAATCGTTTACGAAAGCGCTAGAACTGAAAATGTGATCGATAACGTGCCTGAAAAGTCAAGGGTCACCGTGTTAGGAAACATAACTCTGCATGATGACACGCGCTCGCTATTAGAATTGGGTCCAAGTTTCTCACTAGCGCAACCCATTTCTAAAGAAATCTTGCAT
Organism: Angiostrongylus costaricensis; assembly: GCA_900624975.1. Taxonomy (NCBI): domain Eukaryota; kingdom Metazoa; phylum Nematoda; class Chromadorea; order Rhabditida; family Metastrongylidae; genus Angiostrongylus; species Angiostrongylus costaricensis. The sequence goes on along the minus strand of UYYA01004040.1, from coordinate 13,374 downwards.
AGTATCGCGTGCAGCCTGCACGAGCTCCAAGATCGACTCCGAAGCAAAGCTAGAATTGAGACACGAAATAAACAGAAACAGCGAGAAATAGGGGCACTACCATCACCTCCATTTCCTCGGTCATTCTTTAGACAGCAAGACCCAAACGACGAGATCGATATAAAATTTTGCATATTTTCGAGCGAAACTCTCAAAGTCCTTAACCACTATCGCACGAAAAGTTTATTTCGAACCTGTCAGTTGTGCAAAAGTCTGGTATACGATAGGTTCGAGAGCTAATAAAATCAAAGACTATTAGGCTACCAGTTAGTGATAAGAGTGGATAGTTTGTAGTAATTCCTCACCAGTTTGATGTTGATATAATGGAAAAACATCTTGAAGACTCATCTTTTTATCGCGCATCTACTGAAAAGGAATTCAGAAGTCAAACGCGAGTTTTACCTCGCTATTGCTGAACAGAAAAACGACACATTCATATTCCAATGCCGAGGTTAAGAGAAAGTCGATCCGAGAAACTATCAGAAGTCAAAATCGAAAACTGAACAACGAATGTGTCAAAATAGCAAGCGCAGCAGGTTTAAAACCAGTAGACATTTCGCATCCTAAGATCGAAGTGCCGACATGTCCCGTCTTATAATTGCTTATCAAGACCCATAAGTTACTATTCGCCGATGAACTGGCGTCTACCGATTCCTCCACCTTTAAAGTTAGACCCATCAACAGTTGTGTAGACGGGCCTACGGATAGAATTGCTTGTTTTATAAATCTAATCCTTAAACAGTTGCTTAAGCACATACTAGCCCATCTCACGAACACCCAAATGTCTCTCGAGCGTCTGCGCAACGCACGTCCTAAAAGCGCGTACGTTATGGAGTCGTTCGACGTTACCACCCTTTACACTAACGTGTCGAACGACTCCACAATACAAACCACCCGCGAGCTTCTTGAGCAACACGAAGGAGGAATTAACATGTGTGGCTTTTTGATTCAGCAGCTTATGGTTCTCTTAAAGGTCTGTTTAAACTGCTCGATCGTCAGATGGTCCGTGAAATATTACGTGCAAATTAGAGGGTTGGCAATGAGACAGCGACTGGCACCAGTCCTTGTCGTTGCCTTTATGTTTAAAGTAGAAGCACCAGTAATCGATCTCAGGTTTCACACAAGAGGAGATGGACAAATGCTTTGAGTTATTGGACAAACAGTCAGAGTACACAAAATTTACCGGTGAAAGACCGAAAGAAAACTGGCTTCCATTTCTAAACATTCAAATCAACCTATCCGAAAACGGCTACATCACAAAACGGTATCGAAAGCCAAGCGGTAAGAATATAGTGATTCATTACCTTTCCTCTCATCGCTCACACACTAAAAGGGCGCTTATAAGAAATATGTCTCGAACTGCCGCCAGCGTGTGCACAGGTAGAGAGTAGTGGGAAGAATCCTTAAAACTGGCTCGCCGAATAGCCATTTCAAATGGCCACGAAACTGTAGCTTCTCGGCATAGGCTTAGAGGAAAAACCACGCCCCAGAGCGATAATTCTAGCGAAAACAAGGTTCCGTTCCTCTTGCCCTTTATTTCAAACGAAATAAGTGCAATTATAAAACGTTGCTTGATTAGGGTCGATCTGGAGAATTCCTAAGAGTGATAGAAATATCATCGGACACTATAAGACGCCAGCTAGCTTGCAACCGCCTATATGACCGTCTGTGTAAAACGAAAAACTGCATAATTTGCCCTAACGGTAGAGACGGTGATTGCATGAGTTCGGGTACAGTCTATTTGATCTCTTGTAAAGCGTGGCGAGACGGATACGTTGGTGAAACGGGTAGACCGCTCTGCGTCAGCATAAAAGAACACCTAGTGGGTAAATCTAAATTAAAACCAAACACTCCACTAGGCGCGCATAGGATGCAGAAACACAGAGGAGGAAATTTCGAAGTAGGAGTCACTATCCTCACGCAGGAATCGAAAACATCAGTGCGTAAAACTCTTAAAGCGTTTTGGATCAATTCCAAAAATTTGAAAATGAACCGCAAAGGGGAGTGTCTTGTCATCAGGCGTGACCTGGCGCCATACCTCAGGCTGATACAATGACATGACACAGGCACAGTCTTCGCCCATGTATTACTCTGTGCGGATCCCTCTGGGATTGGCAGATTGGTATCAGACTTGGCTTAGAGGATAGCAGCACTGGCTCGATACATCTGTAGCGAGTCATCGTAAAGGCCAGATATGCATTCAATCGCCTCCGAAGGATTCTTAATGAAGTCGAATGCATGGCGCATCCCTCAGGGAGCTGAACGCCGTGAGCCATATACTTTTTTTTTACAGTCCCAGACCAATTTCTCCATAAGCGTTATCATAGTCGAATAGCATTCGTTCCGCAAGACTATTGGTTAACGTTACCGGAATGATGTTATCAGGAAAACCAATATGGTGTAATTGCCGACCACCTACTTCTCTCTCATGTTCTCCCATTCCGATTCTGGCTAACGTGACAGTGAATAATTATGACTACATGGCTTTGCCTTACTTTATCTTGGTTTTACGCCAATGATAATAATGTTATAGAATGGCAATATTTTTTTCTGTGAAATTTTCATACAGCTCGTGAAGAATCGTTGTATACCGAATAAGGACGCCCTGGCTTTTCAGAGGCTCCATGACTGCCTGTGTCCCAACGGGGTCCAAAGCAATACGCAAAGAAACCCAGCACAAAATCAATGATGCTGTGACCCTCTAGGTGAATTTCACCTTTCTAAATCCTGTCCTCGTTTAACAATCGTGGAAAAGTTTTCATTAATGAGTAGAAAGCTTTGTTTAAAGCAACGAAGGTGAGACAACGGTCTCCTGTATTCTCGCAATACGTCAACAAGTCTTGTTATCTTATGGATGTATTCCACCGTACTGAATTTATTTCAAAAATGTGTTTGCCGGTATAGCCGTCCTTCGACCAGTATCCCACCAATCGTATTCAGATCACCCCAGCTAGGAGTTTGCAGACTACGGACGGCAGGCATCTTGGGGTTAGTTGCCAAAGTCGTGAAGATCTATCTTTTAAAGAACAACACCTCTTCCTTATATTCCATTGATTAAAAAACATATATTCTGACAAGTAACCACTGTAGAGTTTGGCTAATGCGGCGACGAAAACTAGTGCAGGGTTCCATAGTTGTTCAGGTTTTATCACGTCCGAATGAGATATCGTTCGATTGTCGAGCGAGGAAATGCCATATAGGATTTTGGAAATGTGAAACGGTGGAACAGTTTATCCATACTCATTTGTTTCATATGGTGACAGGAAGTAGTGATTAGTTTCGGATCGTACGGTTACAACGATAGTGTGTCAGCTCGACAGTTTCTCAGAACAGATTTCTCCTGAAAGCTTTCGAACTCTCAGATTTCATAGCGCTAACGTGAAGATGTTGAATGAACCGAGCATATTCCTCGTCAATGTTATCGACAACGGCATCTTTCCAAGAGCAGGCTGATGATTTTAATGCAGTTTATGGTGGTTTTAGAACTTCTTTTTTTGAAGTTAGCGGCTCTCATCTCCTTCCCTTAAGGAATGAAATCTTGCACTAAGGAGGCGATGGCCTGGTCCTATATAAAATTTCGAAGCAACGGCGACATAGGTTGGAGTAAACATCCGATTTACTTTGACGTGGTCTATTTTATTACAGTACTAATCACTGGAAGAATCCTTTATTCACCACTGAGGGCGTAGCTTGCGGAAATGTGGACTAGCATGAGCGGTATCGGTCGCCGTGCTTAAACCTAGATAGTCACTCACTCTACTCTTTCCGCCTTAATCCGTTAACACCAATATGATGCTTTTTTTTAGTCCATTGTTAGATCCTCAGTGATTGTATGATCTTCTCTGTAGCACTTCTCCAATTCCATATAGAACACTTCTACTTCGTCTTTGTCACAGCTTGATGTCGGCTCGTAAACGGTGTAGGTTGTCAAAGTCGGTATTGAGGCACACCTCTTCAGCTGTAAGTTTTCGATTCGGGTTGCTGGTTGGTCGAATGACTCGATGTTCATAGCAAAACTCGTGCTGACGCCCATACCCATGCACACATTCATGAATGCGTCCTCGCAAACACAAAAGTTATCTGCCAAGTCGGTGTATTACAAACAGAGAATCAATCTAAGCTACTGCATAAACTGTATGTGTATGCACTCATTTCTAACGACGCTTGATAAACCTTTGCATAGCGTACCTTTCAGACATTAAGCAACGCCGAAAGCTTTATTCTTTCAGTTATATCACTGGAAACGGTTCTGATGGGCACATGCTTTTTGTTGAAATCACCTTAACAGTTAAAAGCGTGTGCGGCTTCATTAAATTTCATGAATTCCTAGAGCCGAACACTGTTTTAAAACATTGTTCTTGGATGAGCAATTATCTAACAGATGAGAGCAAGAAGTGTATTTAGTTGATGAATGGGTACGGCTTCAAATAATACTTGCGATAATATTGATAACTCTTCATAACTGTGACTTCGACCCAAACATTTTAACCGATTGGATATTAGGGTTTAGAACATAGATATTGTAATACAAACTGAGAAAAATTCCTTAAAAGATCTTGAAACCTGATTAAGAATATTCAGTCATGATTTTGAGCAAGAGTAAACTACCGTCATTAACTCCGCCATTCCTGTGATCCTTTAGCCGCGTCCGATTACAACTAGTTAGCGAGGTGGATACTCAATGCGGTTTGCGAGAACACCTTAATATGGCCGAATATAAAGTCACAATTGACATTAAGTCAGTGAACCAGACTAATCCAAGTGTTCAAAAGAAGCCGAGCTACATTTCTTTCTTAATCACTTGCGTCATACGTCGTCCCGCTAGTCGCCGAGTGACCCGATCGAGCACTGGTTATACTTCCGGTTTTCCTTCTCGCGTGCAAGACTAGCCCAATGGCTTCTGCTCGCTCTAATGACTCGTTGAGCATGTCATTTTTTTCTATGGTTTTCGTAAAAAACTTTGATTATTGGTTCGCTTCTAGCAGTACATTTGATATTCTGAGGAATCCGGTCACTAACGGCTTTCAACCATCGGTTATCGTTCTTACGCACAACGTGTCCATATCACCTTTTCTTCGATAGTTTGGACTGTAGAAAGGCACCTTTAATGTTTTGTGGCTGAGGTAGATAGGTAGATTGGAACTTCGGATCCTTTTCATTGTTTGGGTGATAATGGATACATCTAGCACCGTTCTTTCGACTACGCATTCTATTATGCTGAGTGGTCTATCATTCTGATATCAAACAATCAGGTTCTGACACAAATGTTAAGACAAGAAGAATCTTGTGGACGATAAGGTGTGCACGAAATCGCGTCTTTTTTGTTCTCCTCCCGATGCTATTAAAGGGCCTCCAAGCCTCGCTTGCTTCTGCTCAACTCTGGAGCTAAGTCCTTCATCGTATTGCTTCCCAACCTAGAGAGGCATTGATGAAGCATAAGTGAGCATCTTTTCTTAAGATTGCAAAATAATTCTTCTAAAAGAACTAGGTTTACACATGCTCAATTGAAGATATTCCAGTAACTCATGTAATCTTTCGGAATTGATTTTTGACAATAAAATATTCGAGTTTGAGATAAGAATGCTTTAAGAGCGCCTTTTTATGCCCAGCAGGATTCCCTATTTACGAACGGAAAATGTGACGCGATGGTACAGCTGCTACTCGAGATACTAGTAGCACTGTGCAACACGGTTCCTTCAAGGAATGGGTAAGTCGTCCTTATGTTTGAATCTGAAGATGGACTCTTCGCTAACGAAAAATCATGAGATCTCAAGACCATCACTGACGTGAAGAAAGTAGATGCATTTCTCGAATTGGTGAACTGCTCAAATCCTACGATAAAAGTTGTAGCATGAACGAAAACGATATGCTCCAAATTTAAACTGCTTAGCGAAGTTAAAACTCTTAATCGGAAGTTTCTGCAGAGTTCCACGAAAAAATGCGGAAAAAATACCTGGAAATTCAATTGCCATTTGTGATGAAAGAAAAGGTATTGCACGACAATCAACAATATTCAGCTACGTTTATATTCAGTGTGTACGTTGCCGGAAAGCTGAAACATACGCAGCTCAAGTTAGCACTTTTGTTGGAAAATGGTTACCGACTGGCGATCGGAAACAAGAACTGCATGCGATCTGCGTCAATCAACCGAAAAGGATTCGAACAGTCCACCTCGTCTTCCTACTCACCACTTTTGCTAATTAACCAGCACTCCTTTAGAAATCTGAAAAACTACCTTCGCAAGAAAATATTCGCCTAATTAAGCGGTACTCAGGAAGGATGTTTGAGCCCTTCGTCGAGCATAGTGACGAAAAAATCCTCCCATGGTATGTCTAACTGAAATCAATTGATAGAACTCCGTCAGCTCCTTTTCTGGCAACTATGCTACGGGTGACTGATGATGGCACGCTAGAGTGAAACAGAGTGGTTGAGAGAAAAGCAAAGCGAGAGCCTTAGTGGTGCAGTGGGTAACACGTGTGCCTCGGAAAGAGTAATGAAGGGTTGGTATCTAGTCTGGGGGATGAGTTTTGCAAATATCTCAGCATCATTTTGGTTGTACTACACATAATAGCCTAAAATAAAAATAATATGCAGGTAATAAAAGGTTACCACGGCAATAAAGCTCGGCATAAATAATTGACATACCCATGCATATTCTTAGGAACTGCATTTGTTAAGCTGACGTTCATTTTTGTGTTAGGTCGCTACTAGTACTACAGATATTTCGCCGATTTATAAGCTCAACTTTACATAGAATACGTCTGGGCTCTGAAGAAGACGAAATCGCCGGAGTGTCAGAAATCGAACAACACCAACAACAAAAAGGTATGCATTGTGGCTTTGAACTGTGCTCTATCTCAGATCTACTTACAGTTCTGAATCGTTCGATTACTTATTTATGAAGATTATATAAATACCACTCGTTTCTCAAAGTGTATAAATTATTTCTATCAGCCAAATTAGAAGGCGGCGTTGATTGCTTTCGATGAGTTCGTTAAGAGTTTGAAATGAAAGGAGAATAGTGTATTTAAGATAAATTTCTTGAATTAAAGGCAGTCGATACTCGCCAAAAGAGCGTCTGAAAATTGTCTCAGTTAAAGCTTTTCCCATTCTAGTTAACAACTAACGCATAATGCCGCTTTTCTTGCTCTATATTTTCGCACTAAGCGCATTGAAATCAATGCATTTCAGCGTTACAGTGTTCTAATGGTGCGACATGGGCGCATTTTATGTGAGGTGATAGTTAACATTTCTTAGTATAGAGTTTTCAAAACAAATAATCAAATTAAGCGGAAAAAGATGAAAAAAGCTTTTATCCGTTGCTCGCTAAAGTGATGTTCCGTTTTATTTTTCGTTGGAAAATATTTACAGAGAAAACAACAAATAGTGGCAATACAACCACAATGATGTTGAGATATTTGCAAAACTCCGCACCGTAGGTGTCTGCGGTGAGGAACGAATGCGCTATTACCCTTACTGGGGGCTAACGCGTTCATCACCACACCATACGGGTCCATTGTTTCGCCCGTCTGTTAGCTATTTTCTGTTGATCAATGCCATCAAAAATCACCCGCCAACGGGATTGATCTAGAAAGCACAAATCGGAAATTTAATAAGAATACGAAATAGTGGTGACGTTTGATTCTACAAAAGTGATAGAAAAGTGTTCTATGATATGAAGAGTGTAATGAGCCTCCCAACGGTTTACTGCCACATCGTTGCTGGGAGGTGTTCCTGGGTGTTGGACTGCGATGTATAACAAGGACTCATCCCCTGGCAGGGTCTCCCAAGCTGAAAAGGACTCCGGAAAGTTTAGCCAAGACTAAACCAATACCAGGAACCACCACAGTCTTAGATCAAACTAGTCGCTCGGTGGCAAATCTCCTTCTGGTCCACAAAGGTGGCTACTACCGGTGGTAGGAACGACCTGGAGCAGACTTTGGCCTGGCTGACCTCAGGATTCTAGGGAACTACAATGAATAAGCCAACAAATCTCTGAAAAATGAAGATTATGCTGGGGCCCGCACAACTAGTGAGGACGGGCCGTTCAAGTGTCAAGTAAGTAAGGAAGAGTGCGATGACGAATGACTGTTGGAATAAAGTAAGGACACCCTATCATGCCTCAATTCTCCAGGGGAGCAGCATAATATTTCAACTTCTCTTTCTCCTTCATTATTTCTCGTCTGACACATTTCGCTCTTAGGTCGGCATAAAATTAATGCAGCGATCTGCATTGGAAATTCAAGATTTCTACTTGGAAACAACTTCATGTTCGATGCGCTATTACTTGTGAGCATTGCAGCACATTCCTAAAAGCACATAGCAAAGTAATATTAAAATTTTCTTTCTGTGCAGTATTGTAAACCACAGGATTTGACTCGTTACGATTGCGAAAGGCCAGAACGAAAGAAGAACTGCTTGGACAGCTAATTCGAACCACTGATAGCGTCGCATCTCCTCAAGAAGAAAACAGTGACTGATTCCTAAAGGCCTCCACTCAAGTACAAAAGTACGCGAGTTTGCAATGGAAGAAAGACACTGGGTAAATATCAGATTTGACTGATCACCTAATATGAGGAAGCAACCAATAAGAACAAGCTCATCTTCGCCTGATACATCAATCAAAAGCATCGAGCGCAAATCCACAATGTCTTGTAAGGCTTTGCGCCTTTTTTCTTGAGCTAGAAAAACATTCAAGAGCGACTACATATGTTTAATGTAATAATGCAGAAGTGCAAAAATAATAAATAACGAAGGTATTCTTAATAACTCGAAAGACCGACTTTCTATGAACCTCGGCATAGATAGTTGATATATTTATTTATGTGATCTTATAAACTGATCTTCTTAAGCTGACGCGAGGTTGGTACAGGTCTTCGTTGTCGTTGTTTTTGATGCTATTGAACGATGGCTGACGTTTCGGCGACTTCGCCTTCCTCAGAGCCTGGACGTATTTAATACAAGAATATTTTAACTATTCGGTGGAAAAGAAAGGTTAAAGTATTAATGAAGATCAAACTTTCAAATAGACGTCATATTGAACAGAAAGGTCACTCACCGTGATGTTATGTGCGGGACTGGCTGACACGTAGTTTACGCGAGCAAGACACGCCCCGGGGTCAAAATATCTTGTTCTTATGTTCTACATGATTAGTCACCACATCTACTGTGCGGATCCCAGCACTTCTTGGAGTGGATTCATTTTCCTAGCACTCATGCAGCAGAAATGTCTTCGAAGTTTAGCAAAGACAGCTTCTAAAAATATATAGGTTTAATATACAAAAACTTTAAAAACTTGTGAAGTTTTAATATGTCTTATGAAAAAATTTTTACATGGCGAGTAGGAATGCTCTGAGCGTGCAGGGCTTCCATGATTGCATCTGTCTCAACTGGAGTTACGAGTTTTGCTTAAATCGATGAAAGTGATAAAACGCTGTCTCTTGCACTCTTGCGATACTTTACTAAGTCACGTTATTAGTGTAGATGTGGTCTATTGTGCTGAATTCTTTTCGAAACTGTGCTTGAGCACATGGCTGTTTTTCGTCTAGCGTTCAATCAGTGCTATTCAGGATGAGTCGAATGAGGAGTTCGTAAAAGACAGACAACAAGAAGATTGGACAATATCTGCCGGTCTCATAAACTTTTCTATTTTTGAACAATAGCAGCCTTCCTGTTTTTCTAGTGAAAAAGAAGTTTTCATTCTAAAAGGTAGCGTGTGAAGAGCCAAGCCAGTGTGCTTGTGAGGACTGGCGGAAGGTTCCCCAGATGCTCAGAGCTTATCCTGTCCAGACTTGGTGTTGTTCGATTCGTCGCCGACGAAATAGGATATCGAACTTCAGAAGGGAGAAGTGGTGGGACAACTTATGCATCTTTCTTTATTTCAAACGAGGGCAGGAGGACGTTCTTACTAAAGAGAGCCTAGTTAATAGTAATCGTCAATGATTTTCTCCACAGGCTTTCCGGATTCCGCAACTGTTCCGTCTCGGCGTCAGAGTGCAATCCTATAGTTGGCAGAATTTTGATGGGTTTTCCCCACCTGAGCAGCTTCGACCATAACTGTTGCTCTTTTCCTTTTAAGATCTTCTTTTTTTTTTTCTTTCTGGATTGTTTTGCCAAGTTCGGACCTCATGAAAAAAAGCAGAAGCAAATATATATTCATGGACTTGTTAACAAACGGTATATAAAAATCAATTCGTTGCAACAGAAGCACCGTGTCCACGCAGCTAAGCAGCCTTCATCTGAGGGCAAGCACATTCGATTTATTGCCAACGTTATCAACTCACTGGCCTCCTCGAAATGCTCATGTAGCTTCGCAGGTAACCCATTCAAAGTGAAGACCTGTTGAAATGACGGATACCTGTGGAATATATTCGGCAGAATACAGCATCTATTTCGAAATATTAAACACAGATAGGGAGATAGGATGAAATGTATTCGGCATTAATACCTTAATTAACGGCTAATTCATACATTCGAATCCGCTAAGCACCAGAGAGGTGCTGAAATGTGTATTTGGCCTATGCAATGACCTGTGAAAAGAAAAAAAACCTGCTATTTAAAAATCAGTGTTTTTCACTTCCCTAGAAATTTGCGAAACCAATTCTCCAGCATAGAAGGGATCAACGTTTACGTCACCTTGGGAGCGTGATCGAAACTCTCACTACGAGGTTACACATTGCACTGCGTGCTCGCATTTAGGAAAACAAATATTCACGATATCAGTGTCAGTAACCAACTAGATAGTGGAGCTTGTCGGACTCATCGACATGTTCGCTAATCATAATTCATTGGAAAAGCATTAAATGAATACTGCAGGAGTTTCCCAAATTTTTGACCTTTTAGAATGTTCCGGAAAGTCGAAGTATAAGTGATAGAGTCGTTTTCTTGTTCAGCAATCGCGAGGTAGTTAAACAGCAACAAAAGGAATTTAAAAGTCAATACCGAAAACTGAACAATCATTGCGTCAGTGTGGCAAAGGCTCCGGGTTTAAAATCATCGGTTATTTTGCACTTTAAAATCGATAAACCAACATGTTCCGTCCTATACCTACTGATTAAAGCACATAAGTTGGTACCACCTGATGACCTTGGGTCAACCAATCCGTCATCATTTAAGGTTAAGCCCATCATCAGATGTATGGGCGGGCCAACGGATAGAATGGCCTGGTTTTAAGGCTTACACTTACCCAGTTGCTTAACCATATTCCAGCTCACTTCACGAACACGCAATGTCCCAAGAACGTTTACGTGAAGCGTCTCCTAATAACGTGTACTTAAGGGAGTCCTTCGACGTTACAGCGCTGTACACCAACACATCGAATGACTCCGCAATGCAAGCCATTTTCGAACTTCTTGTTGAACATGAAGGTAGAATAAATATGCATGGCTTGTCCATCTAGCAGCTCATGGCTCTCTTAAACGAGTGCCTAAACTGCTCGATTTTCAGATGGTCTGAGAAGTATTTCGCGCAAATAAGGGAGCTCTTAAGGGGCACGACTGGCACGAAGCCTTGCCATTGTGTTTATGTCTAAAGTAGACCCCCGCTCTCGGTGTCCGGCCACTACTCTACTGCAGATATGTAGATGATTGTTTTGCCGCCTTCTCGCACTACCATATACCTCACGTGTACTGTTCGACTTATACAAATTCTTCGTATTCTTGGATGCGTAATGCAAAATATATGTGTACATGTATTATGTAATAAAGCGACATTACGTTTTCATGTGAATGCTGTGCAGTTGGTCTCCACGCGACATACTCAGTGGAAGACTCATAGAAAGCGGCTCTGAGGAAGGCAAAATCCGCCGAAACATCGGCTTATTCGTGAATGAGGAATAAAATAACACCTCGCGTTTGCTCAACAAGAACACGAAGAATTACTTGATCAATGCCGAGGTTAATAGAAAGTCGGTTGTGGGATTTATGCAAATTGATTCGCTCTGTTGCAGTCCGAAAAGGGCTGTTAATTAAATGAATAGAATAAACCAATGAACAGATGAAGAGAGTACTAGAGGAATGAAAAAGCTGTGAGAGACATCGTGGTTATGAACTAAACCTATAAATCTCACTTTTATCAGGTCTGAAAAACGTAAGCATTTATTTCATAGGTTCAATTTGCTAAGCCAATTACAGCTATAGGAAAGTAAATAAATCCCACTTGTACTGTCGTAATGAATTAATCGAACATTTAAATTATTTGGTCAACACGACCACCGTAAAACTCACTTCTCCGGTCTAGTCGCGTATTTATAGGCAAGAATGAAGTACATCACCAAGCCGAAAATCTCCACGGTGATGATGTTCCGCAACAGACGTGCCACCATGTTTTCCCTGTTGTTGGCGGTTTTTCGCTTGGTATTCAATTTTCGCTTCTTGTTTCTTTCATTTTACATATTTACCCTACTATGAAGGGCGCGTATGGCTCACGTAGGAGCCCTGCAACACACGCATTGGGTCGATCCCCGCGCCTCTGGTGCACTAAGTCTTCCACCCCACCGGGGTCGGCAAATTGGCACCAAACTTGTCTGGGAGGATAGCGGAACTGGCTCAATATATCGGTAGATCACCGCGATTCATTGTAATGACCAGATGTGCATTTAATCACCTCCAAACAATGCTTAATGATCAAATGGATGGCTCATCCCTCAGGGACTGATCAACGCCGAGAGCTTTTTTTATTTTGCTCTACTGTAGCTCATTTTGATCGCCGGAAACGATCGCTCTCACACCTCAGCACTAAAGTCCAGGGGACTGTATGCTGGGCCATTGAGAGGTACGTAATCAAACTACGAAAGCAAATAAATAACTCGACAAATATCATATCAAACCCAAATTTCTTAGACTTTTATGATGCCAGAATTAAAAGTAGGTTACTCTTGTGAAAAGGTAACTCTTTTTCAATGTTTTTCATCAATAAGCAGACACGAGGTTGTTAATATAGAATTTATTAGAACACAATTGCTGACGTTTCGGCGGTTTCGCCTTCTTCAGAGCCTGGAAAGGTCAAATTGAGATGCGATCTACTCAGCCAAACACTTTCATAACCCTAGCAGATAAAACTTGATAAATCGATTTGTGTTCGCATAAGAAACAGCTTCATTCAAACACCTACCGTTTATTTGTCGTAAGTATTTAAGTTAGTTGGTGGATAGCCGCCGCACAGAGTAATACATGGTCGATAACTGGGTCCATGTCAGATCATTGGATCAGCCTGAAGTATGGCGCTAGGTCACGCGTGATGACAAGACACTCCTCCTTGCGGTTCATTTTTGAATTTTTGGCATTGATCCAAAACGCTTCAAGAGTTTTTCGCGCTGATGTTTTCGATTCCTGCGTA
>UYYA01004039.1:136848-186257 GCA_900624975.1 Angiostrongylus costaricensis | reverse complement strand
AAGTTCTATGGTAATTACATGATCAACAACTTCTCGAAAAACTCACCGCTTTTTTACGTGCCTTCCAATGAGGAAGTTTAGAACAGCTGATTATTGTCGCATATGGTTGATGACTGCACCATCCCACATCAGAAATTAATGCGAACATACAGGGTCAGGTCGCGTATGACCTCTGGGCATTCCTCGCTTCTATTCATTGTAAAGTTTTTTTTATTTATCCAAAAAGCCTCAAGAAGTTTTCGCGCTTGTGTTTTAGTCTCCTGTGCAAGGATATTGAGTTTTACTTCAAAATTGTCTCCGCTATGCTTTTCTATCCTATGCGTGCATAGTAGGGTACTTCGTCTTAGTTTTCGTTTGCCGTCTAGGTGTTCTTTTATACGGTTACACAAAAGTCTGCCCGTTTCGCCAATATATTCATCTCCGCAATTATTACAAGAGATCAGGTATATCGTACCCGAGCTCATGCAATCACCGTCCCTGTCGTAAAGGCAAATTACGCAATTTGTGGCTTCACACAGACGATCATACAGGCGGTTACGAACTAATTGACGACGTAGAGTAGCCGGTGATATTTCAACTATCGCTACCGATTCCTCTAGGCCTGTCCTTCTTAAGCATCGTTTTATAGCTTCGCTTTCTTCATCGTTTATAAAAGGCAACATAAAAGGAATTTTCTTTTTTTTAAGTGTTCCGCGTGGGCGCGTCGCTCTCCTTCCAAACTTATCTCATGGGGTTACTATTTCGTAGCCATTGGAGATGGCTATTTGCCGAGCCAAGTCGCGCGACTCTTCCTTTAGTTCCCTGGTGGTACACACAGAGGTGGCTGTTCGAAACATGTTTCTAACAATCGCCCTCTTTGTGTGTGAGGAAGGGGTGGGAGGAAAGGAAATGAACGAGGATGTCCTTGTTACTTGGCTTTCGGTACCACTTTGTCAAGTAACCGTTACTTGATAGGTTTATTTGAACGTTGAAAAACGGAAGCCAGTTTCTTCTCGGTTTTTCCCAGGTGAACTTTACGTATTCAGACTACTCGTTCAATAATTCAAAGCATTTGTTCATTTCCTCCTGCGTAGAGAAGACGACAAAACAATCATTTGTATATCTGCAGTAAAGTAGTGGCCGGAGATCGAGGACAGGGGCTTCTATCTTAGACATAAACACAATGGCAAAGCTTGGTGCCGGTCGCTGTCCTATTACCAACTTCCTTATTTGCACGAAATATTTCTCAGACCATCTGAAAATCGAGCAGTTCCCGTTTATGTTGCCTTTTATAAACGATGAAGTAAGCGTAGCTATAAAACGATGCTTAAGAAGGGCATGTCTAGAGGAATCGGTAGCGATAGTTGAAATGCCACAGGCTACTCTACGTCGTCAATTAGTTCGTAACCGCCTGTATGATCGTCTGTGTGAAGCCACAAATTGCGTAATTTGCCTTTACGACAGGGACGGTGATTGCATGAGCTCGGGTACGATATACCTGATCTCTTGTAATAATTGCGGAGATGAATATATTGGCGAAACGGGCAGACTTTTGTGTAACCGTATAAAAGAACACCTAGACGGCAAACGAAAACTAAGACGAAGTACCCTACTATGCACGCATAGGATAGAAAAGCATAGCGGAGACAATTTTGAAGTAAAACTCAATATCCTTGCACAGGAGACTAAAACACAAGCGCGAAAACTTCTTGAGGCTTTTTGGATAAATAAAAAAAACTTTACAATGAATAGAAGCGAGGAATGCCCAGAGGTCATACGCGACCTGACCCTGTATGTTCGCATTAATTTCTGATGTGGGATGGTGCAGTCATCAACCATATGCGACAATAATCAGCTGTTCTAAACTTCCTCATTGGAAGGCACGTAAAAAAGCGGTGAGTTTTTCGAGAAGTTGTTGATCATGTAATTACCATAGAACTTTTCGCCTTTTTGTAAGTGTTATTGAAGCGTTTGGCCTAGTAGATTGTATATCAGTATACCCTTCCAGGCTCTGAAGAAGGCGATACTGCCGAAACGTCAGTTGCTGTTGTATTGTATTGTGTTTCTCTATGGAAGTAAATGTATGCTGCATAACAACCTCGCAATTGCTGAACAAGAAAACGACGCATTCATATTCCAATGCCGAGGTTAATAGAAAGTCGATCCTGGGAAATATCTCAGCATATATATATCTCAATATCATCTAATATCTCATCTTGTCGTCTACTCTAATACTTTTAAAAGTCGTTTAACTGGAAACGAAATAAAAAACGCCACTCAGTAAAAGGCACATAAACTGCCAAACGATTTTTACACATTTGGCATGAAGAATAGAACTCATAAACAAAAAGTAAACGATATAGACACTAAACAATATACAATATAAACAATATAAGAATAGCTAACCTGAGCATAAATAATGTCGCCAATTTTCAAATCCGGTTTATTTCGTTTCGTTGCCCCTTCAAACGCCAGAAACGATATATGAAATTTAATACTTCTTAAAACTTGAAAATGAGCAGATATAATTTGAAAGAGAATGCAATCTTTCAACGCCTTAATCTCATTATTTTTAACAGACGACAATATGCAATAAATTTATTTGTCCATATTATGGACTAGGAGATACGCCGTTGAACAGATTAGGCTATAGAACCAAAAAGTGACTACAAACACAGGAAACAAATTCTATGTCAGATGTACGAAGAATGGATTTATGGCAATGAATTCATTGCCGTAAGACGAAAATAGAATAAATCTGTGTAAATTCCATAAGTGAAAAGGTTGGGAGGTGATCCTGATTGCCGGCCCGCGTTCTACAGCGGGAGGATCCATCCAAACAGCAGTGTCTCTCAGGCTGAGATGGAATCCTGCGTTTCCACTAGGAAGGCTAGTTAGGAGTCAACTAATACCACGACACACTACAGTCCTGGTATCAAACAAATCGCATGATGGTAAATTTCCATCTGATCCGCAAGGTCTGCGACTGCCCGTGGTGGTGACGACCTGAAGCAGACTTTCGCTAGGCTAACCTTGGGACTCCAAGGAACCATTATGACTATGCCAGCAAACGTCCGAAAAATGGAGAATAAGCTGGTGTCCGCACAACCAGTGAAGACAAGCCGTCCAGATATCCAAGGTATGTAACTGCCACAGGTGTTTGGAAGAATTCGTTACATTTCAAATTCAGATTCCACTGAACAAAGAGTATTAATAATTACCGTTAGCAGTTACCAATCAATGTATTTGGTATGATAAATCATTTAATATTTTTCATATGAAATCATTCCCATATGAACAACGTTGCCAACGTTGTACTGTCAATGTTGCAGTAGATTTTAACAGTTTATTAATATTGTACGCAACCAAACCTATTGCAGCCCCTTACTTGGACACTTGGATACTTGGATGGCCCACCCTCACTGGTTGTGCAGGCCCAAGCATAATTTCTACTTTTTCGGAGTTCTTTCTGGTTTAGCCAATCTGGTTCCCTGGAGCCCGAAGGTGTCCTGGCCTAAATATGCCCAAGGTCGCCACCACCCGAGGTAGTAGCCATCCTTGTAGATTACAGGGAAATTTGCCACCATGCCACTAGGTTGATGCCAGGACGGTGGTGGATTCCGGTTTTGGTTTACTCCCAGCTAGGTTTCCTGATGCAAATGCCGGACTTCTTCTCAGCTTGGCAGACCCTGACAGGGAGATTAATCCTATGCACATTGCAGCCCGACACCCAAAAACACCTCCCACCCACCATGAGGCTGTAAACTGTCGAGAGAATTGTGGGTCTTTATCGATCACAATAGAAAAGGACAGAAATCGATGGCTGGATCGGAGATAAAACTGTTAAGACCTCCACATAAATAAACTCGCGGTCGCACCAATCGCTTCACTATTCGAAAGATGAATGTCAATGAAAAAAAGCGGAAATAAATCCACTCCTTTCAAGTTCCAGAAAACAGAAATTTTACCACTGTGAAACAAAAGTTTTACTTTGGTGTCAAAGACCACTGACTCCAAATTTTCACCTCATCAAATAAAATTAACCGAAAATTGACTAATGCTTGTTTGAAAATGAAAGACGGCAGATCAAACAAAACAATCCTACTGCAAATGTATTAACTAGCATAAATTAAGATTATCGATAGCGAGAAAACTAAAAGAGATTAAAATTACAAAGGAATTTGAAGAAAAGAAGTCAATAAGAGAAAAGGATACCGTCGCATTTTCTGCTGTTCCTATGTCCAACTTGTAGAAGTCTCCTACAGAACCTGCTACTATTCCGATCACTCGATCTCCTTTCTCAGCAACATATCTACTATGAAACAAATGTACAGAGAAACAAGGAGATATCATTTTCTTAGTAAAAAAAAAAACAGACTGGGTTTACCATCGTATACACTGCACAAATAGTTATAGTTGCACTGAAGTCAGTGCAAAAACGGTGTAATCACGGAAAGAAAGAGAAGTCCGTATAGGCGAAATACATACCTTTTAGAATGAACGTTAATCCAGCATTTATCGTCATCATGCCGAAAGATTCCAGGCTGTCTAACTATCAGAGAACCACTACTTGGATCAGCAACAATGCCATAGCTAGAAATGATACAAATCGCACCTGACTTAGCAATGATTGTCAAAGTTTTTCTAAGGTAGACAGTTACGAGGTGAAAGGAATAGGTGCTTGGATACTTGGATGGCCTATCCTCGCTGGTTGTGCGGGACCCAGCATAATCACCATTTTTCGGAGTTTTGCCGGCTTAGCCGTTGTTTCCCCGAGTCCCGAGTTCAGCTTGGCCAGCGTCTGCCCCAGGCCGTCACCACCACAGGCAATCGCCTCCCTTGTGGATCAGAGGAAGATTTGCCACCATTAGAGACTAGTTTGGTACCCGGACGGTGGTGGATCCTGGTATTGGTTCACCCTCAGTTGGGCTTCCTTATGGAAACGCCGGATTCGTTTCAGCTTGGGAGACCCTGTAGTGAGGATGAATCCCACCGCTGTACATCGCAGCCCGACATCCAGGAACACCTCCCAACCACAAAGGCGATAAACCTTTGGGAGGTACAGGAATAAGCACTTTTTAGAAATTCTAGGAAAAGGGTTTCCGCGGGAATAAATGAGTTCTATGGCCGTCTTCCTCTAACAAGAATTACGCAATATACCAGATAAATGAGAACAAATTGACAACGAAAGTGTTGCAACATAAGATTACTTTTAGGAAACGGCCATACGCGAGCAAGAAATGACTGTCACGCGAATCAAAGAAGGAGTTGTAACACGATTTCCTAAGAAACCCAGCAGTAAAAGCCTAGACAATCACACTTCCAGCAGAATTAACATCACTAGAGCTATAAGGAGTTGCAAAAAAAAGAAAAGCGAATAGTGGATTACCCAACAATTCTTGTCTTCTCGCCAGATATTCGTGTGGTGATTTCATCACCTGGTAGGCAAATATCAGTCATATTTTCTCCATACAAGTTCAACGCTAATTCTTCATATCAAAACTGAAACGAAAGTTAATAGCTGGTATGATACGCGTTCTCGACTCGAACCATAGCTGCTGTGAACAAAATGATAGCACCAAAATATTAACTGTAATGAAAACTTGAAATATCCTATTGTAACTAGAAATAAAAGAATACAGCTCCCAGCGTTGATCAATCCCTAAGGGAAGCGTATGCATTCAAATATTATTAAGCATCGCTGGAGGTGCTTGAATGCATATCTGTCCTTTACAATGTCTCGCGTTGGCCTGTCGATGTATCGAGCCAATACTGTTGTCCTCCAAGACAAGTCTGGTATCAAACCTCGGAGGAATGTAGGGCTTGGTGAGCCTGGGCGCCGGAATCGATCCCAGGTGTATTTCAGGGAGGCTTTAACCACTGTACCTCACGTGCCCTACTATAACTTCATTAATAAAATACGACATTGATTCATAAAACATTAGTAAAGGAAACCTACGACGAAATCACTTTCAAGAATTCCAATATCAGTTGACGCCCAAATGCCATTGTAAAGTTGTCCGTATCGTCGACACATTCGATACGACGCCTAATTTTATAAATGGCTGTCACTCTGCTCTATTTTAGTACTTTTTTGTAATTTTGTTCTCGTATTTTAGCAGTAAGAGTAGAGGTCTTTGTGTTTTCTTTCTTAGTATCACTATGTTTTTCTACGCATCTCTAAAACATTGTTCACCCAAGATACCTAACATTTTGGTGGTATCTTCTTCAGAATTTGGAAGGGTAATATTAACATGCACTCCACTCAAGCAAACTCTTTCATAACCTTAGCAGAGAAGAAAAAAACAGTATCGAAATTAGGGACGGATAGCACAATGTTAATGATGCCGATAATCAGGAGAGCTGTGCTGATTCAATCCCGCTCCAATCTCACCAAACCTCTTATTGCTCTGGGGTCGGCAAATTCGTAATCGACTTCTCCGGGAGAAAATCGCTGTCGGAAGTCCAAATGGGAAAACTGTAGGCTGGCTATTTCTGGGCTCCAGGAGAATCCACTCAGCCAGCATTCCACGGCATTGAGGATGAAATGAAAACTCTAAAGCGGCAGTCGAAGCCACACGTAAAAAGTTGGAAGAGCCTCGTGGATGATGGATGCCAAGTAACGACTCGAATGTGAGAAGTGCTGGGATCTGAACAGTAGACGTGAAAGAGGGGTCGTATAGAAAACATCCTTCCAATTGAAGTCGCGATCCTTCGTGGAATTTTGGTTACGAATGTTCATTTCAGGCGGTCACGCTCTGTTGAGAGATGGTTATCATTTGTTTTTCCACCGCCGTCTTCACTTCATCACGAAGTTTTCTATGTCTCACCTGGGCGCAGTTGTGGGAGGCTCCCTGCATTACAGACATGGGATCAGTCCACGCACCCATGGCTCACCAAACCTTCCATCCCTCTGGGGTCGGAAAATTGGTACCAAACTCGTTTGGGAGGATAGCGGCACTGGCTCGATACATCGGTAGGCCACCACGAGTCATTGGAAAGGCCAGATATGCATTCATTCACCTCCAACGATACTTAATGAAATCGAATGCATGGCGCATCCCTCATTGATTGATCGACGCCGAGAGCTTTATCCTTTTTCTTTTTTTTTTCGTCTCACCAACAAAGATCTGCGATGCATTTCATCATTTCTGGATTGTAACGGAGATCCCTGCCTATCTTTTCAATAAATTGGATTTTACACATCTGAATTACGTCACTGGGAAATGAATTTAAATCTACTACTTTACATTAACTCCTTATCGACGATAGAGAACTTGAAGACGATGAGGACAACGCGAAATCTCTTATGTTTCCAGTCGATCTGAAGAACATGAATCTGAAGAACATGAATTTGTAGATGAGCATTAAGTGGTTAAACAATGTAACACTTTACAACCACTGAATAATCAGTCCGTACTGGGTCAACCACTTTTGCTTCGATGCACAACAGAACCAGTGTTTTTTTTTTTAATTTGTAGTTGGTATTTGAAAATTCGTTGCTAATGAGACGGTCAGGTAGGTAAGGTCTAAGGTATGTCGGACTAGTCAGAGCATTGTCGTAGGTCTACAGCTCAACTTAGGAGAAAACCTATACAATTGACACATGTGGAACAAAAGACCGCATCACGAGCCGGTCATCCAACAGAAGCTAAAGAGAAAACCTTGACGTCCATTAAACTGTGGGAGTGGGAGAAACCTACACAACTCGTCATATCCAGGAGAACCTAGTATTTTGTTTTGGCGAGCGGGTCATAAGGTATGCAAAATGTTTGCCCTATAACTGCTGCAGGACGGTTTAAAACAAAAGCAAACTGCAAAGCAGCTTAGCTTCAGCCAATGTAGGAATAATCTATGTCTAGATTTAAGGTACCTGTTTAGACTGTTTCAGTGACAGTTCCAGAATACAGGTGTGATTTATGAGAATTGCAATTTATACAATGTCAAAATTAGAGCATTAAGTTTGGAACATCGGTGGGAGATTTGAGAACAGAAGTTGGCAACCTCTAATTTTTGCAGAGATGCACGTTGAAACAGGTGCTGTGAACGCTTAGACGCTTTATAACCGATAAACGTGACGTATTAGTTTCTTCACAGCTGGGTTTCCTGGCAGAAACGCTGAACCCCATCTCAGCTTGGGAGACCCTGCCGAGGAGGAGGATGAACCCTTCACTATACATCGCGGCCCAACACCCAGGAACACCCAACGAGGCGATAAACTATTGGGAAGCCAATAAAGCTAATACCAAGATCCACTACCGTTATCAAACCAGTTGCATGGTGGCAAATCTCCCTTTGATCCACAATGGCGGCGACTGCCTGTGGTGGTGACGGCCTGGGACAAACTTTGGTCATGCTGACCTCGGGATTCCAGAGAAACACAATGGCTAAACCAGTCAAACTCCGAAAAAATGGAGATTGTGCTGGGGTCCCCACAGCTAGTGAGGACGAGCCGTGTAAGTATCCAAGTAAATGTGACGTATAGACTGTGGACTATACATCTGCAGCTTATATGTCTATGTCAGTAGTTTAACACTTCACAATGATGGAATGCACACAGGATGTCGAACTTGGATGTACAACTACAGCAGAGTCATAGTAACTTAATGAGCCTGACTGCCTTTATCCTCGTAATAGATAGAGAGCCACCGTGAGATTCATGAAAAAGATCATGCTCGTTCCTGGAATTGTTTTACACAAATCAAGAAATTGGTAAAACAGCTTTCCTCTTAACAGTGTTAAGTGTACACCACCAATGGAAAGAAAGCTGGAGATTCGATTAAAAAAGATATAGCAGGGTAAGACTGTACAACAAAAAAGAAGCAGCAGGGCAGAAAATTCTCTGATCCACAATGGCTGGGAAATGATGGCTGTGATGACTTGGTAACACCTTACCGTATCTCATATTCTGAGACGAAATTGCTATCGACTAGAATCGGCACCACATCTGCAGCAGAGCACCTCCATGGATGAGCTTGCAAGGTAACGAAAAGAATGGAAGAAATGCTGAGACCCACACAAAAATCTTGAGACAGGCCTTCTAATTACTGGATAAAAGCTTTCTATCCGTTCTTCACATCTATGCGGGTCCCAGCAATTCTCGCTTAATCATTTTCTCGTATCCACCATTTACGAAGACATTCCAGTTTTCTGTGTGTTGATTTGGCTGCTGCTTGAGAATTTTCCTTTCGTATTGAACGTCGTTGAGTGCTGGTCGAGTCGATTCTCCCTGAAATGCTGAGATAGTCGCGCTAGAGCGTTCCCACTTGGATTGAACGGAGTGAATTTTCCCTAGAGAAATTCCCGATCCCAGAGGAACGAGAGGCTTGGTTGGCCCGATGCTGGATCAAACCAGCACCGCGGTCGTGACGATGGATTACTACCTCTGTGCCACCCGCCCTTCCAATATACATATATTATACAAATACAGAATATATTGGTAAACCAAAGCACGCAACAAATCCAGCTTGTGCTGAGTCCACGGTCAGTTCAACAAAGAAGGTAAAGACCACTCATTTTCCTTATGCATTTTCACCTACTGTATTAGGTGAACCTTGAAGCACTTAAGTGGTCGGCCAACGGTGGAACAGTAATTCTGCTCAAACAATCGATAACTTTCAACAGTCTATCAGTATTGATCTCAACACTCCAGGTCTAATACAATGCCCTAGTTTTCATTGCTCTTTTCTCTTCTATTGTATCACGTATTATCAACTTCACATACTTGTAATCTTTTGTAATAACTGGAGCATAGATCAGCTGCATAAACTGTGCTCTTCAGTAATCTGGATGTGAGCTTTTTTTACTTGTCTACTTGGATGGCCCGTATTCTCTGGTTGTGCGGACCACAGCGTAATTTCCATTCTCCAGAAATTTTCTGGTTTAGCCATTGTGGTTCTCAGGAGTCCCGAAGACAGCCCGGCCAAAATCCACCCCTAGTCGTCACCACCACTTGCAGTCGCCGCCTTTGTGGATCAAAGGGGGATTTGCCACCATGCGACTAGCTTGATGCCACGGCGGTGGATCCTGGTATCGGTTTACTTCTAGCTAGGTTTCCTGATGGAGACGCCGAACTCCTCTCAGCTTGGGAGACCCTGGGGAGATGACTACCACCGGGTGTACATCGCAGCCCAACATCGAAGAACACCCCCTAGCCACGAGCTTTCCACTGAGCTGAGATGGGGAAAACGATCTACGTGTACTCGAGCACATCTACATCTGTATGCGTAGGTACATATATATGTGTACAGATGCATAACTTAATTTTCTTGTCACATTAAGAAATTCATGCTTTGAGTCCATGTTTCTTAGGGCATAGTTGCTTTCAGAATTCGTCTAATGCTGTATCGTCCACTTGTGAACGCGCAATACCTAGCCTTCGGATTCCTGAGATTCTTCGCATGGATGAAATCCATGCACATTGAAACATGTCCCTAGGAAAATCTTTGTGTTAGAAGAAGTAGACTTACTACAATAGGGTTAATCGACAAAACACTAGAAATTTCCATCCGTGTAAACATGCAGTACTAATGCGTAAAAGAACTCTAGCCGTTGATCAATCTCTGAGAGATGCGCCATGCATTCGACTTCATTAAGCATCGTTGGAGGTGACTGAATGCATATCTGGCCTTTACAATGACTAGCGGTGGCCTACCGATGTGTCGAGCCAGTGCTGTTATCCTCCCAGACAAGTCTAGTATCAATCTGCCGACTCCGGAGGGATGGAAGGCTTGGTGAGCTAAGGGCGCGGGAATCGATCCCGTGTGTATTGCAGAGCACCTCCAACCACTGCGCCAAACGCGTTAACTGTGCTAATGTGTAGATAAGAAAATGTACTCAGTTGTTCATTTCTGATATCGAAAATTCTTGCTAAGCGATCAAAATATCACCGTCATTTCACAACTAAATAATTTTTACAATTACATTAGGAAGTTATGGACCGTACACTATAACATCGGGACATTTTTTGTGGGAACCTCATAGACAAACATGCAGAGTATTTTAATGTTTCGTATAGGATTTATCTATGATAATAATGAAGTAAAAAAAAGCAATACATTATCTGAGCGAACCGAACCTACATCGAATCTTCTGCACATCGTATTCAAATTCCAGCATTGACATTGACGCGTATAACAAGAGATCAATGTGATAAGAAGAAAAAACATAACCGTTAACAAAAACGTCGTGTTTCAAGGCATGAAATGCAGTATGAAACCTATTATTCCAACGATCTATGGCTCAATATTGACCTTTTTTTATTTTCTGTCTATTACAGCTTTTCACAGCAGGTTATGATATGGGATACAACCATAACGATGATGAGATATTCGCAAAACTTGGAGCCAAGGCCAGATCGAACAACGATTTAACTTTCTGGGAGCTCGCCTATTACACACTGCACCATGAAGGCCCTCCCCAGATCAATCCCGCTGACGGGTGATTGCTGATGGCAACGATAGGTAGAAAACTAACTGAGAGAAACGCAAAGCAAAGGCCTCCGTGCAGTGTGTAGTGCACTAAGCCCGGAAAGTGTAGACATGGTTCGATCTGACCCGGAGTCCAAGTGTTGTGAATACCTCAGCATCTTTGTAGTTGAATCTATATCTATTTTTTAAAACGTAGCCTGACCTATCAATATTTCGAGATTATGGCCTAGTTCTACCACGAAACTGCATATTTGCCTTATATGGAATGTACACCACATGTTCTATACTATTTCAAGTCTTTAAAGTTGCCTACACATGACTATAACACATTCGTGTTCTGTTCCTAGAGTAAGTAATACCTAATCACAGCTATTCAATTCTTCTTAGCAAACAATATTGGATAGACTAGTTACACCGGAGACTTTTGGTAGACTAGTTATACCAGTTGTACTAACGGTAGGTACATACGGAATTGGAAAGGTAGAAGTTGGCGCTTTATATGGTGACTTTTTCGATATCCTATTTCGCACTTTCGATGCGCTTGCTGAAACATGACCTAGAGAAAGACTAGAAGAACGACACATCTGGATATTTCTTCGAGATTTCCATAGTAAACGGATGAGGTTGCATCAAGTTGAACGTTTCTATCGTGCACAACGTCTCTCGCTTAAAGGCGGCAACTTTCTGGAACATTAACAAAACATCGATTAAACATTGAGATGACTCGAAAATACGGGCATTTTCAATCGAAATTAGATGTATTTCGAGATACTTAAGAGCTGGGAAATAAAAAAGTTATGAAAAATAGTATGTCTAGCAGTGCTTATAAAGTATCATTGTAATCCACGAATTGTCTTCAGTGAGATGAAGAAGACAAATAGGCTTAGAAAACTAATATATCCTTCCATTCATAGTTAAGTTTCTAGAATCACCTTACATAGAATCCTCAAAGTATGATAGGTTTAGAGACTTGCCTGGACATTACCGATTCGTAGTAAGATTTCCGCAAATCGAGTTGCACTTTCCGTGGAATCTTTCATTTTAGAATCCAAGTGGCGACGCAAAGAATCAAGTAAACGACGTCGTTTAGCCGCTATTAATTGCTGGGCTGTTTCAGATAACGATAAACACTCTGGAAGTACTTTATGTTAAGATATCACCTGCCCTGCATTCTACAACTTAGAAGTCTTCCCTCACCAGGATCATAGAATATAACTGCCTGAAGAAGCAAATATTCAATCTTCGTCATTTTCATCCGACGTATAGGAACCAGAATGTTATTGATAACTGCCACGACGGTTGGAATCAATCCATTTCGTTCTTTCAGTGTGTTTGCGGACGGACTTCGAAACCTGTACCGTGGTCATTCAGGAACCAATATAGTGGAGTTCTACAATGCAACTACTTACCCACTCAAACCATCAGGAAAGACGATTCGGTCCGTGTATTTTTCAGGTGTGTTAAACGCTTCTGCTAGTACGAGATTGGAAAACGATGAGTGGACAATGAGTCGCATCTGATCGTCAAGTGCCAGTCGATTGAACATCTGAGACCAAGAGAATATGGGTGTTAGCAATTACTCTTTTATACATCTACAAGACTATAACACACAAGAAATCCAAGGACAGATAACAAAGGAAATAACAGGTAAACATATTCAAACCTCGAAAGATTTCGCCCATTCAACGATAACAGACAATATTTTCGCACGCCAATAGGAGAAATTCGTGGACATTCCGACAGGCATCGGGTTCGAAGCATACTAAAACTATCCAACATGCGAAACAATTATGTAAAACGCCCATTTTGTTGTCATATTTGGGCTCACACTAAAAATGTGGATATTTCGGAAAACATCAACCTCATTTCTTTCCTCACTCGTGGCCTAGTGTCTTGATCAATAAATTCGCCGAACTTCTTACCTATTCTGAAATTTTCGCTGTTCTTTTAAGGTGGAAATGCTAGTTTTTTCTTCACTACAAAATTCACTGTTTAGAGTTAATACCAAATTGCCAATGCAAAAACAAAGTTTTCCTTTTCAAATTTCGAATATCGAACCATAGACACTGACATGGATGCCCTTTCTTGATATATCGCACTAGCAACAAGACGTAGTTCTAGCGAAATTCGTTCTGGCAAGGTTCACATAAAACTGATCTGCAGCGCTTCATAATCAATCTGACAGACAACTGCTATTATAACCCGTGACTTGGGTTTTTGACCACCTTCCTGCAAATACTTGGATACTTGGATGGCCCGTCTTCACTGATTGTGCGGGCCCCAGCATAACCTCCATTTTTTCGGAGATTTGCTGGTATAGCCACTGTGGTTCCCTGAAATCCCAAAGTCAGCCTGGCCAAAATCTGCCCCAGGTCGTCACCACCACAGGCAGTCGCAGCCCGTGTGGATCAGAGAGGGATTTGCCGCCATGCGACTAATTTGATACTAAGACGGTGGTGGATGGTGGTATCGGTTTACTCTTAGCTAGCTTTCATAGTGGAAACGCCGGACTCCTTCTCAGCATGAGAGACCCCGCAGGCGGGATGAATACCCCGCTGTACATCGCAGCCCGACACCCAAGAACCCCTCCCAGCCACGATGAGGTGGTAAACTGTTGGGAGGCTTGCTACAAATACCCGAAGTGAATTAACACGATAACTAAACTTGACAGAGGGTGGATTATTTGTTATTCTTCCAAACACCTGTGCGAAAACGACTAAGATTACCATCTATAACTAGGCGATCAAATTTCAAGACAAGGATAGCAGTGTAAAAAATGGAGCGGCATATTGCCTAGGTTGTCCCTTCACTAAAGGTAGCTAACGTCCAGACAGTAAACGGCTGTAGAGCATTTTTTTAGTTTAATTCTTCAATGCTGTAGACTGAGAGATATGGTAAACATTGTGCAGTATAAAAACGTTCAGAAAACACTTCTGAATTAAACAAGTGTTTTTCTCACTTGACACCATACACTAAACGGCATTGTCTTGGCTGTAAAGGTCAGGCAAAAAAGGCAGTACATTGTATATAACTATATACAGTACCTTCTCAACATCATCAAAAGCTTTATATCCACCTCCAAGTGCATCTCGTAGAGTGGTATGAATTGGCATAATAGAAGATGATAGCAGAATCTGGTACCTGAAAATCGCATCGTTACTAAAGGCACTGTTCAACTACGTAAAGGTTATATGGTACGGCAGATCTGTACAAGTAACTGTGCATGCATGCCATCTCGCGAGTTCTATTTAATCGGCAATTTGCTGGCAAAGCAACAATTTCTCAAACTGAAACCTCAAGACAGGTGTGCTATGGGTTTCTCAAGCCATCATAGGTAATCGCTGGCATTTATAAATCGAAAGGAACTTTGTTGTGAAGAACAATTACTACAAAACTAATACTCAAGGACACTCACCACCCACAATAAAGCGATTTGGTATGCTCCACTTGGATACTTGGATGGCCCATCTTTACTGTTTTTTCGAGACCCAGCACAATTTCCGTCCTCCAGAGATTTTTTAGTTTAGCCCTGTGGTTCCCTGCAGTCCCGAGGATAGCCAGGCCAAAGTCTGCCCCAAATTGCCACCACCACAGGCAGTCCCCGCCCTTGTGGATTAGAGGGAGATTTGCCACCATGCGACTAGTTTGATACCGGGACGGTGGTGGATGCTGGTATTGGTTTACTCTTCGCTGGACTTCCTGATGAAAACGCCGGGACTCCTCAGCTTGGGAGACCACAACGGGAGGATGAATCTCCCCGCTTTATATCACAGCCCGACACCCAGGAACACTTCCCAGCCACTATGAGGCGGTAAACCGTTGGGAGGTATTCTTTCGATATGTAAATAGATAACAGTGCCAAAAACAGCAGCAACAACAATAGTAACACCATACAAAGACAACAAACGAGAACAACAACAACTTGCTTCGCCTCTTTATCAAGTAGTAATTCAATAAGTGGGTCGGTGATTTCAAGCTCGTTGACATTATCATCATGATCAGCATCCCGTCGTGCTTTTCTCTTTCGACGACGTTCCACGTTCAGTTCTAAAAAACCAAATGTTACAGATCAGAGATCTCTGGAAAAAAAATATCGTTCAACCATAATGGAACTCATTTCTGTATAGAAACAAAATTTTTATTTCTCTTCATGGTCGGTGGAAGCTGTTCAACCAATCGCGCGATTCGCTTCTATCACTACATCGCCGTCGTCATGGAAGAACCCGAGTCGCAAGGCAACAAACGTCCTCCACTGATAGGAGGTGACTTTAATAAGTTCACCATACGCCAAAACCGCACAATATTAAATACTGCACATTAAAATGCATCGGGTATTTGAAAAGGTCAAGCTAAATACTTGAGAGAGTTGAACACAGAGTTCATTTTTAATCTAAATTTTACCGTAGTAAACAAACCTGACCCAGTTATAACAAAATATCTAATACAAAGAAAGACTCCTAACCCACCACTTCGGTCCATTCCAACCCTAATGCACTTTTTGAAACGACAATGTCGGCATGAACAGCGCATGTTCTTGTCGATAATGCAATCGCCATTGTTCTTACATGAGTATGTTCGGTTCTAAAATGATGAGTACGTACTGTCTGGTTTTAAACAGTGGTAAGATTATTTTACAGCACTAGACAACGTTCGCAAAACAGTGTACACCTCAAGAACAACCCGTCTGAAAAACGTCTTACAGCCATTGCACGCCGCTACCGCGTAATGAATTCCAGAAGCCGCATCACCGCAAACAACACAAGGATCTCCTCAACAAAATAGCTATGAATACTTGAAAGCCGAAATGGAATTCCTAGGAATGTCCCATGCTAAATTCTACGGGAAACACTAAACACGAACCTGGTGTGAACCTTTTCGCAACGTTATGCCGAACATGGAGAGGATGGCGCGTATCGGCTGGATTAACATTGCGCCGGCCGGCATCGTCGTCATCCCTTAGATGCATCGCCTATAATCGGATTTAAGGAGAAGAAACTCAATGAACTAACTATTCTAGAGAAAATTAATATTACATCATAGTTATTAAAATAAAGCATGCAGATATTTTAACACCAGTCTGTTTCTCAAATTTTGTGGAACAAATGAATTTATGGGCAGAATTCGAATGAATAAATTAAGACGTTAACACCGTTCTTAGCGTTCCATTTAAAAGAAAGGTGTCAAAGGTCTTCTCCCAATAGTCTGCCGCCTCATCGTGGCTGGGAGGTGTTCTTGGGTGTGGAGCTGCGATGTACAGGGGAGGAATTCATCCTCCAGCAGGGTCTCCCAAGCTGAGAACGAGGCCAGCGTTTCCATCAGGAAGCCCAGTTAGGAGTAAACCAGTACCAGGATCCACCACCGTCCTGGTATCAAACTAGATGCATGATGGAAAATCTCCCTCTGATCCACAACGACTGCAACTGCCTATGGTGGTGACGATCTGGAGCAGACTTTGGCTTGGCTAACTTCGGCACTCTACGGAACCACTGTGGTTAAAGCAGCAAATCTCCGATAAATGGAAATTAGGCCCGCACAACCAGTGAATACAGGCCATCCAAGTATCCAATTAATTAAGTGTTAAAGGTGTACAATTTCAATGCCTTCCATGTGCACTTCCTTAGGAAATGGAAGCACAAAAGACTATAAAATTTCGAACAAATGATCAAGTTGACCGTTTTTCGATGAAAACATCACATATTGTTAAACGATGACCAGCAGGTTGACGTCAGATTCATTAACCCACAAACATTTTTTCAAGAAAAGACCCCCTCGTCAAATGTAACCCGCTGGCATGCATATTAGAAGATGAAGCAATATATCAAGAAACGTAGCATAGAAAAAGGAAGACAATATATAATTATGACAGTGGCATCTTCACGGATTTTCTAAGACATAAATTCGGAGACTTTTTAAAGTTCAGAAATATAGACATAAAAACAACCAGCATGTTTGTATCGAAGAAACTCTGCAGTTAAGAGATTCAACACAGATAAAGCAGAAAGAGAAACTACAGCATGAACAGTGGAACCCTGGTCGAGTAGTGGTAGAGATACCTTCCATTAATAATATACAAAGTCCTGACTAGAATGCGTTCCGGGCCAAAAAAAATTTCCTTCCTTCTGATGTCGGGAAACTGGTAGCAGAATTGTCTAGCAAAACCTCCTTTGCAATCCACATAAGCCGTGGGCGATACGCGATGCTATCATACTTTTTTGGGAAGAATCCATTCAGCGAGCACTGAACGAAGAAGAGTACAAAAATCCTAATGCAACAGCCATATACGACGCATGCAGAAATCTGAAGGCTATGGACGATGGATGCGAAAAAGTAAATCAAATGGGACATGTTATAGACTGGACAATACGCGATATCTGCCCATGCAACAAAATATTAATAAAAATACCATATTCATCAAGATCAAGACAGCAGAAGAATATATCAGGCCCACGAGTTCCAAGTGTTTACAAGAGGTCAAGTTGACAGCATGTCATTGCGTCAGTGAACTGTCACCCTGTAGCCTGTAGATTTCGTGAGCGCCAGAAATCTCCAGAATAAACCAAGAGTCATTTTAGAATGAGAGAGTTTATCCCTTATCTGCAAAGACCGCTAAGTTCCAGCAAATTTATTCCAATTAGTAGGGCTCACTGACAGCCATGATACGATGATTTAAATTTGAAAGTGGCCATTCCTTTTAAGCCGTATTGATTGAAATTGATATATATTGTCCGTTGTTTCAAAATAACATTTGGATAAATAACACTAAAGTCCTCAAAACACTGACTTTCTAATGAACGATATGTCTATGTATACGTTCTAACGAACAACTTATGCCAACCTCGTATCAGCTCAATAACGGTGATTCGTAAGAACATATATAATAGAATAAAGGACAAAGCTATCGCCATTGAACCATCCCTGAGGACCAGCGGCAAGCACTCGACTTCATTAAGCACCGTTGGAAGTGAAATACATATTTGGCCTTTACAATGACTCGCCATGGCATACCGATGTATCGAGCCAATGCTGCTATCCTTCTAGACAAGTGTGGTACCAACTTGCCGATCCTGGAGAGATGGAGGGCTTGGTTGACCTGGAGCACTGGGATCGACTTCATGTGTACTGCAGCGTGTCTCCGACCACTGCGCTACACGCACCTCTATAAAAGATATATACTTGATACTTGAATGACCCCTCCTTACTGGTTGTGCGGGATCCAGCATAATCTCCATTTTTCGGAGATTTGCTGGTTAAGCCATTATGGTTCCCTGGCGTCTTGAGGTCAGTCTGGCCAAAGTCTGCCCCACCACGGGCAGTCGCAGACCTTGCGGATCAAAGAGAAATTTGCCACCATGCGACTTTGATACCAGGACGGTGGAGGATCCTGATATTGGTTTACTCTTAGCTAGGTTTCCTGATGGAAACAGTGGACTCATTTTCAGCTTGGGAGACTCTGTTAGGGGATGAATCCCCTGCTGTACTTCGCAGCAGTCCGACACCCAGGAACACCTCCCAGCCAAGATGAGGCGGTAAACCGTTGGGAGGATAGAGGATATATACATATATATATATATATATATATTTATATACATGCATATACACAGTACATATATATATATACGTATATATATATAAATCAAGTTGATTCATAGGTTAATTGTTAACCTATCTATGAACTCTATCGAACAATTCCTCTCCTCCAGTGAGTTTCACTGCCCTCAAATGATGAATCACTTTTGGATGATGAACATTGAGTCTCACGAGTTTTTAGAGGGTCAGCGCCTTGGGATAGAGTCTTAAGAATCGTCGGAAACTATTGCTGGGTATTTACATTCGCTTAACGATCGAGAGCTATTTTCAACGTATCTTCAGGACTCATGTTCGTGGCTCGCCCATGCTTTTTTTTATCTCGATATGCGAACCCATCAATGATACGAATGCTTGAATCCATGCAACAAAGCCATACGTCTTAATTTTCTAGACAACATCATTTCAATCATTCTAAACTCCCTACCGTCCAAGAAGGAATGTTCTAGCATAGCTATCACAAGACTCCATGCACCATCGACTCATCCAGCATCCAACGACATTCACAGCAAAGGCGAAAATCCTCAGGCAGCAACCGAACACAAACGTGAAAAGTTCAAAGCCTTCATGAATGCGAGAATATGAATCGAATGGAAGAAATGCTGGGCTCCTTTGAATACACTTGAAGATGGATCAAATAAAAAAAATCACTCGTACCTTACTAAAACCGCCAGAAATTAATATTTGTTTTTTCCCTTCCGTCTTGCACTAATTTAAGAATATATTCTGGGAAACCATAATCTAGTGAAAGCTGACAAATTCGCTCCCATCATGAAAAACCACCCATCAAATCTTCGTACATTGATGCGGTGACAGTTGAAAAGGCACAAGAAGTAAAAAGGTAAAGGATAACATGTTCAGGGTTGATCAATCCATGAGAGATACGCCATGCAGTTGATTCTACTGAGCACAGTAGAGCTTGACTGAATACACGTCTGGTTATCACAATAACTAGCGGTGGCCCAGCGATGTATCAAGTAAATATTGCTATCCTCCGTAACAAATCTGATACCGACTTGACAACTCCGGAGGGATGGAAGACTTAATGAGTCTGAAGCGAAGGATCGAACATCTCTATGCGCCGCAGGACACCTCTAACCACTTCCCCACACGCATCCCGTCTAACATGTATATGATGTACTTCATACTTTTGTCCTTAGGTCACTTCTACATGCTACTCAAGCATACCATTTAGTACATCGGAAGTACTATTTTACAGCTCATTCGATTCTCGCGAACCTCACTTTGTAATTCGGCATTTCATAATTCAATTCAAATGATGGTTCATTTCCTCAAATATGCATATCATTTCCCCAGTAATCTTCAATGTAGCAGATGATCTCTGACGACGATCGCCAACGAACTATCGAGACCTCAATAGTAATAATAATCTAAGGCACCAGCTAGTTCGTAACCGCCTATACGACCGTCTATGTGCAACGCAAAATTGCATAATTTGCCCCAATGGTAGAGAAGGTGACTGCATGAGTTCGGGTACAGTCTATCTGATCTCTTGTAAAGCGTGCGGGGACGAATACGTTGGCGAAACGGGTAGACCACTCTGCATACGTATAAAAGAACACCTAGTCGGCAAACGTAAGCTAAGTACTCCACTAGGTACACATAGCACGCAGAAAATTAACGGAGAAGATTTTGAAGTAAGGGTTACGATCCTCGCGCAAGAATCGAGAACACAAGCGCGCAAAACTCTAGAGGCATTCTGGATTAATTCCAAGAATCCGAAAATGAACCGCAGGGAGGAATGCCTCGTTATCACGCGTGATATTGGACAGTATATAAACCTGTTATTCTGATGGGAGGGGCACATTACGCTTCCATGTGAATTCTGTGCGGTCGGTCTTCACGCGATA
Organism: Angiostrongylus costaricensis; assembly: GCA_900624975.1. Classification (NCBI taxonomy): domain Eukaryota; kingdom Metazoa; phylum Nematoda; class Chromadorea; order Rhabditida; family Metastrongylidae; genus Angiostrongylus; species Angiostrongylus costaricensis. The sequence continues at coordinate 165,394 of UYYA01004039.1, read as the reverse complement.
TACTCAGTGGAAGACCCACAGAAAGCGGTGAGTGTGCAGGGCTATGTTAAATGTGATTGAAATCTTGGTTTAGAGTTTTCTCTGTTTGGTTATGGAGGTGTTTGGCCGAATGGATTGCTGTCAACTTGACCTTTCCAGACTCTGAGGAAGGCGAAATCCGCCGAAACGTCAGCTTGTGCGTAAATAAAGAAATAAAATAGCACCTCGTGTTTGCTGAACAGAAGTAGAAAGATATCGAGACCTCATTTTCCGGTCGCAGTGTACCAATCATCGTCAGTGGTTATAAGAAAGACAACCGACTATCAATTTCACAGTCAACATATCCACCCAGTAATTAGCGTAAAATTATGGAAGGCAATAGTATCAAGACTTATTGAGGATAAAAACGATTATTAAAAACTAGACTTGTAACCATTGCAACAGAGCTCATAATTGTAGACTACCCATGTTTAGCACTACTCTCTCCTCCAAGATTGTCCAAATACTGAAACCATTCGCCTCCCTATCAGACCTGTGTAACATCAGCCACTGGACACTGTTCCGAGGCCGAAGCAAAGCATCATCTCCATTTTCTGCACAAGGACTAGTCAGCAAGTAATCTTTTACCCGAAAAGTAGAAAAAACAGAAAATTCTTCTTTATGCTTCATGAGAAGCTATTCTCGATTCCGACAAAGCAGATCATCGCGACTTTAACTCTAGCTTAGAACAAAAAATCTTCGTGAGCAACATAAAAATTTCAGAACAAAAATTTCATCATTCTATAACCATACTAACATCGACGTAAATACAGTGGTTAGGCAAGGCGATACCATCTCGCCACAATCATTTACTGTCACCCTCCAGAACGTCATGTGAACACTGTAGTGGGACATGGGGTATGGCATTGAAAATCGATGGTCGGCAGTTGCAGTACCTTCGCTTCGCTGATAACATCGTTCCTTATAACACCAAACATCAGGCAGCAGGCGGAAAGAATGCTTGCCTACTGTGAGTGAGCCTGTGGAAAGACTGTCCTACGACTAAATCTCACAAAATTGATGTTCACGAGCAACGAATTAGATTTTTACGTCCCATTGACGTTCCACATAACGAAATTCTCCGAATGCTCCAGATACGTCTCTCTAGGTCGGGAAACCAACATAATGAACGATTTAGCACCGGAGTTGCAAAAGATTTTGACTTACAAGAGTATCGAAGATGTAGTGAACAGAACAAAGAACACCCGACTCCGTTCCCACTCTTTCGAACCAACGATTCCTCCAGCCTTAACGTATGCGTCAAAAACCTGGTCGCCGCGTAAACAGAATGAAAGATTACTCAACGTCATTGAACGAGCAGTCGAAAGGACTATGCTAGGAATATCCCTTGTCACACAAATGAAGGAAGAGATCCGAAGCTCCGACCTGCGTCAACAATCAAAAACCATAAACGCCGTTCTATACAAACTGTCGGAGAGAAGGTGAGCCGGACACGTAATGCCTATGAACGAGAACCGATGGACAAGTGCCATTAGTGGCTGGATTCCCCGGCATGTCAACGTTATTTCAAGAGGAGCATCGACTTGATGGTACAAGTTCTTCACGAAAACCTTAGAATAAATGTGTAGCTCGACGAATTCCCAGAGCAAGCAGAACCCATTGGAGGCACTTCTGCTTCTGCACGCGACAGAGAGAAATGGAAGGTTTACTGCCACCGGTTCAAGTCACTCGATGACCTAAGGAACAACAAGTGATACATCACATATGATACGATGAAAATGGTGGTCCATGAAAGAAAACAAGCACGTGCTCACACTCAGGAGCGCGTGTAGCACAGTGGCGCTTTTCAGCACACGATTTCGTATCCAGACTCATCAAGGTCTATATCTCTCAGGGTTCGCCAAATTGGTACCAGAACTGTTTGGGACGAAAACAAAACTGCTCTGATATGCCAGTCGGCCACCACAAGTGACTATATAGGCCCAATATGTATCTAACCACTTCTAATGACGCTCAGTGAAGTCCTGTGCATAACGCATCGGCATTACGAAGTGTTTTGCAACTTATGGACTCCTATTTCAGCACTTAACACATTGTACATACTCATTATTTCATACTTATATAACCATCGTTCATTACAGCAATCAGAAGTGAAACAGTAGTCACTTGGCACCTATATATTGCGAGTTTGTGAGCTCGTTCGGAAAACGACTTTTCTATAATGTTTTACCCTTTATTTTCTGCCTACTACAATTTTCACGGCAGGGCACTAAGCGAAATACAACCACAACGTTGCTGAGATATTTGTAAAACCCTGGACCGCATGTGTATACGGTGGGGAACGAACGCGCTGTTGTATTTTCCGGGGAGTAACGCGTTCACCACCACACCATGCGGGTCCTTCGTTTCGCCTGTCTCTCAGCTGGTTCTATTGGTCAGCGCCATCAGCAATCACCCATCAACGGGATTAATCTGTGGAGCTTAAATCTGCAACGAACCCAGTGGCGAAACGAAGAACCCGCATGGTGCGGTGATGAACGCGTTACTACCCGGAAAGGACAATAGCGTGTTCATTCTCCACCATAGACACCTGCGACCCAGAGTTTTGCAAATATCTCAGCAACGTTGTAGTTGTATTTCGACATTTTATACTTCTAAGTGTAGAATCGAGCTTTTCCCGACAAAGGTCCAAAACAACACCTGCGTTCTACAAGCTACCAATCAAAAAGTTTAGGAAAGTAGTTCTGTGTGTTAAAATAAACCATCGCAAAAGAAGAGAACTATGGCTGTCATACCAGCCACTCGCGAAAAACCATTATGACACCTATAGGTGTCACTCTCGCGAGAGCGTTAAATACTGGTCAAATTTTGAGATAATCGACAGTATATTTCATGAAGAACGATCAATCCATGCACAGGGTAAAAGTAATTCGGTTAAATATCACGATGCAATGCTGTGATTTGTGTAAAGCTTCGACCTGAGCCTATATACGACCAATAAAATCTCCCACCTTTCCGGTGTCGGGTAATTGGTGGCAGACTTGCTCGGGAAGTTCCTGCCGATCCATGAAGCCTGGCTTGACCAGCATTCAACGACATTCATAACGAGGATTAGTAATCCTCAAGTAGCAGCCAAAGCAATGCGCGAATTCGAAGATCTTCGTGGATGATTGATTGGAGGAAACAAATCGAATGAAGGTATCTGTACATTATGTATGCAAAGATAATGGTTGAAATGAAAGTCAATAAGTCACTCGTGCTATTGTTTAACACAGAATTTTGCATTCAAACACGAAGAAACCACAATCCACAGCAATTTCTCTGAGTAAACCAATCGTACAAATTCAGGAACCATGTTTTATCACCATTATTCTATCTTTATCGAAATTTAAACGCAATGAATGTATACGTATGTGGACGGACGGAGAACCTGTATGAAGAGGTTCTACGTGCTGAAACTCGGTCAATGGTTCTCGTTCGATTTCTTCTTCCAGGGTTGCAAGGACAAACCAAACTGCCTTTTCTACATTGTCTGTGGTGGGTAAAACAATAACTTATCAAATTGCTTCCACGAATTATTGCATCGCTGCATTACTTCATCGTTGTACTGTTGTGTTACTATTATATTACTGAATTACTATTATGGAGCGGATAGCATAGTGTTAGTGATGTCATTGTCGCTTTTTGTCATTTTCACTAATTTTCGATGTTTTTTCAAGCACTCCAAACCTTCCAGTACATTTTGCTAAGTCCTGTAACTGAATAAATCGTCTTCTATGTTGTCTGGACTTAAATGTGCATATTTTCTACAAAGGTGCAGATATCACAGTGGTAGTGATGCCCGTTATCACGAGCATTGTGCTAGTTCGATTTCGTTCCAGGCCAACCAAGCCTCTCGTCCCTCCGGGGTCGAGAAATTGGTACCGGACTTGTCTGGGAAAAATCACTCTCTGCAATCCAACTGCGAGTGCTTTAGTGCGGCTATCTCAGGGCTCCAGGAAGAATCAACTCGACCAACATTCTATGACATTCAAGATGAAATAAAAAACCTCAAGCCGTAGCCGAAGCCACACGTAAAACTAGGAAGATCTTCGTGGATAATGAATGCGAGAATACCAATCGAATGTAAGAAGTGCTGAGATCCGCACAGTACCTGTGAAGACGGGTCATACAAAAAGAAAAAGAATTACTGTATTACATTACTGCCTCAAGATGGTTGCAACAGCTTTGATAAACTCTCATTTCTATCAAGCCACGCCTAAAATTACGTGCTTTACCCTTTTAATACCTAAGTATAAATGACTTATCACAGTGACATCTTGAATTCCAACATGGTTCTTCGACCAGCACTGATTTTTCGGTCTGGGTAGAGTAATTGAGAAGTTGAGCACATAAGAGGCTTAGATAGAAGACTTTACTCTCTCTATTTAAGAGTGAATTTTGACGACTGATTTTTTCAGAGGTACTATATTATCCTTGAAACTATTTAGAATTAGAATTTCGAAAAAAAAAACTTTAAGAAGTCCAAATTTTTAAACTGCAATATCGGCGGTCGCCGTCAATATCAACTATGGGCATCGCCACGCTATTCTCCCTTGTTAGATTGCTTTTGTGTTCAAAACAAGGACCTCCACAAAGGAAAGGCCGAAGAAATGTTTTGTGGGATACCAGGACATCACACTTCTAGAGTAGGAAACGTTATGTCTTATTAGAAAAGGCAAGTGAATATTTTTTTTGAAATTTAAATTAGCACAGTTCACTACGAGCTGGGATATAAAATACAAAGTTCTCAGTGTTTATGAACGTCCTGAGGTATACGACACTCATTTGACTCCATTAAGAATTGTGACTGACTGCATATCTAGCCTATAGAATGACTTGCGGTGCCTTACCGATCTACCAAGTCAGTGCTGATATTATCCCAGATAAGTCTACTACCAATTTCCTGATTCCGGATGGATGGAAGGGTAGGCGAACTCGAGGACCGGAATCGAACCAGTGATCGCGTGTATTGCAGGGCACCTCTAACCACTGCGCTAAGTGCGAGCTGAGATATGACGGCTTAAATTCTAAAGCGTCCAATATATTCGCATCGCATACGCGGAAACCAATTCACGGCAGACGGAGTCCAAGTGTTATAGAACAAATCAACAAATGATCGGGATGCCACAAAGTGCACAAAAAGAACGGTTTTTAAATAATTACAAAATGTTCTTAACCACCAATCTTTTCGAATTTCTAATTCTATAGTTCATCCTAGACCATAGAATCCTTAAAAATCCAAATTCTACTTAGCTATACGCTCATATCTTCCTAAACATATCGAAGTTTACAGTAAACCCTGAGAGTATGGGGCAAATTGAAATCTAAACGAAGTGAGAGATCCGAAATTGAAATGTCGTCATTCCCACTTCCCAGGAAATTTGAAAACCAATATGTGGACGCAGGTGTACTTTCTTATGTGTACTTTCTATGAACTAGTTCTCTTTCAAAGAGAAGAAAACACCCGCAATGCTGTTAAACGAGCTGCGAATAGGGTGCAGCTAACCCACGCTCAGATTATGGCACTTAGACAAAGATCTAGGCTAGGGAGGAGACAGAACAACAATGAGAATGTAAATATAGATAGTCATGAACCCTTTAACGAATGCTCGCTCATTCCATAAGCGGTGAAATTTTTGGAAAGTGCAGAAGAACAGAAAAACACCCACCACGTCAGAGCTGAACTGAAAAACAGTGTTCGAAATGTTCGTCATATGTGCAAATGAAGTGCACAGTGAATTAAATAGTGGAAAGCAGAAGTAAGTAAAGTGAATGGATTCACAACGTTAAATAGAAATAAATATGTTCAAATAGACGTCCGTAGATCAAAAAAGATACGGCGGTTCAGTGTAGTTACAGAAATCACAGTAGACTGACAGTAATTAAAACCAGAGTGCCGATGCTCTCAGACGTGCCGACGAAGAACAATCGCATCTAATGAAGTTGGAGTTGGACAGGTGAGAAAAATGACAAGGCATCAAACATCAGTACAGCAACCAATTTCATTCGAAACACACATGTTCTTTGACGTATTCATGTGGGGAGGAAAAAAACAACGACGAACGTTTGACAGCGAAAGTGCAATTGCGACGCCTGCACGTATTGACGAACGATCGTACTTGTTTCGTTTCGATCGTTGTCCAGATGTTTTTAGTAGGAGAAACGCAGAGCCGTAGGAGATGAGAAGCATAGCTCGAGAACATATGTACTTAACTAAAGCAGAATGAGAGTAATGCGGTTTCGAATCCGACAGATGGGTCTCACATATCGTCCTTTTTTGCGTGACAACGATGAAAATCGATGAGCGCGTTAAGTGCGTGTCGTTGGCGACGCCGCGTATGAGAGAGACTTCGTGCATATTTCACGCTATGATCGTTGAGTAGAACAAAGAACACCTATCAGTTGAGAACTGTCACTGTTACAAGTGGTTTTAAGTTCAATCACAAGAACGCAGAGATGTGAGCAAACCCAAATCGCGGAATCTCGGCTGGGCGTCCAACCTGCGATTCTCCTTTTTGCGGGTTCATGTACTGTCCACCACACCAACCGAGACCTTTTCTTTGTCTTTCTCTCAACCATGTTCTTACTCTATCGGTGCTATCAGAAATCATCCGTGAGAATAACACTGTTGGAGTCGAAAACATAGCTGAGAGAAATGCAAAGTCAGAGCCTCGGTTGGTGTAGTGGATAGCGCGTGGGCCTCTAGAAAGGGCAATGACGGGTTCGAACCGCAGCTGTGGTTCCGAGTTTTGCTCATGTCTCGGCATCCTTGTAGTCGTATTTCACATTATACCGCGTCATAAGTAAAAAAGAATAGACAGCAAATGAAAGTTAAACTTTGAAATTCTAAGTTGCAGTTATTTGAGATCTATCAACGATAAACTGAATCGGGTATTGGCGATATATCGGAGTTAGTATTTCTGTCCTCCAAAACCGGTCTGGTACCAATTTCCTGCATCAGATGGATGGTAGGTCTGTAGTACTCCTGGCGCGGTATTGAAGCGACCAGGTGTGTAATGAGGTGCACTACTAACAACTACGCTGCACGCAGCACTTGTCGGACAAAGCTACTACTAATTTTTACAACGGATTTTCCATAACCGTCAGCAATAACCAGTACACATAATTAGAATATTAGGCCAATACACTAGCCGTAGTTACTGTGGAGGCCTACCGTGTAAACTAAAACTGCTACATAGAATGAAGTCACCTATTGTGGCAAGAGTTGACTATCAGAAAATTATTCCTCAAAAATCTTAGTTGCTTGAATGCTGTAAAGGTTCATTTAAATGCTCAATCATTCCTACGATCCTTGAAACATTTCCATTCAGTCAGTACGCTACTGGCTATGCAGTTCTTTTCCCGGAAACTCCGAGAAACCCGTAGCACCACGTTGAGCGGTTGTCAATACGGGGACTCTCCTGGTGACTTGTTTGCTCTCAGTACGGCAGCTATTAATCAACCTTTTCGAGCGAGGAGTTGGATTATTCGAAGGCTCTATCCCTTCTCGAACAACATTCAGCATAGTAGTGAGGATGGAAGAAGACAGACTTTCATTTCGCAGACGAACTCACATGTCAGCCCGATCTCCTTCATGGATGATGGATTGAATGTCGAAAGGGTTCAGTCGAGCACTTCATGTGGATATGGGCCATTTAGGTTATAACGTAGGTAAATAAAGTCCTTATTTCTATCACTATTGTGTCTCCTTTTTAGGCTTTTAACATATGACGCTTAAGATAGAGTGAGTGTAATGAATGCATGCAGGATGGAAGTGGACAAAGTCGATTTCTCTTCAATGATTTACTTTACTCTTTGGACTTTCTGTATTCAACTAGTAGTTTGTCCAATACAAATATTATTTCATGTAAAGTGCTTGAAAAGATTTCTCCATCTTAATAATTTACAGGAAGCTATTTTATAAAGCAGTTCCTTTCGCTGCGAGAGATTCTCATGGCTAAAGTGCCTATGCACCTAGAGGCTATTTACTGCTGGTGAAGACGGTGACGAGATATCTTCTGTGTAGTACTTGAGCACTCAAGCTTAACTTTTAGACACGGCTTTTTGGTATGACATGTCCGTCCCTCAATTAATCATCGAATAACTCCATCTGGCACTAGTAAAGTGTACATCTGGTGATTGACGTTGGCTAAGGCAGATTTCGCCGGTTCTGATGACTCGCTGAACGTCATGTTTTCCTTCTGAATCAGCAGGAAGAATTATGGTGATCGGATAAGTGCTGCTTGTGCTGTGAGCTTGAAATGACGTGATACTTAGTCCCTAATGGATCTCGTTCACAAACTGTGGTCGAATTCGAATTAAATCACGTCACCGCTCCACAAAATTTTCAATGTTCTGATGTCCATGGGCGACGTCTTCGACACTCGATCGTTGATTAAGGTGAAAACTTCCGATTCCCATTTTTATTTGAGTTATAGGAGATAGTGTCAAGCGTCTGACAGTGAACAGAGCATCCAAAACAGTTCCGTTTGTCATGAATACCGCCTTCATGGGATTTAGTCGAACACCAATCTTTCGACAGGCGTTATCAAAATCGGCAGGCATTCGTCCCGTTTGCTAACTCTTGATGTTATAAGAACGTATTATCAGCAATGCGACATTGAAGTGATGCAGTTGCCGAGCATCGGTTTTCACTTCCGTGTTATGCGAGTTCAATTTTCACGTGGCATGCTCAAGGCTGGCTGTAAATAATATCGTCGAATCGGCATCGTTTTGTCGAATTCCTTTTCCCATGTCGATGGTAATGTCGTTATAGAAAATTGAAGTTGTGACACTGTTATATGGTTCAAGAAGTAAGTGTGTACTGAGTATATAAGCGCTGGTTGTCCAGAGCTTCGCTGAGCGTTTCTATTTCAAATCGGTTAAAGGCCTTTTTCAAGTCGATAAAAGACGGAACGATCTCTGGTATAAATACGATACTTCAATGAGACTTGTAGTCCCACGGATGTGGTTTATAAGACTGAAGCTCTTTTTGAGATTATTCATGACTGCATGTCGTTCTTCCGGTGTCCTGACAGCACTTTTGAGAACGGTTCAGTGGATAAGTCCACAGGGAGCATATAGCTGACGGCAGCTCCAAATTACTCTTTTTATGTACTAAGGCAGGATAGCGTAGTGGTAGTAATGCTTATCGAGCGCGGTACTCGTTCGATACCGCTCCGGGCTCACCAGGCTTCTCATCCCTCTAGGGTCGGAAAATTTTTATCGCAAATGTCTTGGGAAAAGTTCACTGTCTAAAAGGCAAATAAATGGGAACGCTCTAGCCCGACTAGCCAGGACTCCAGGGAGAATCGGCTCAAGCAGCATTCAACGACACGTGCGATGAAAGGAGAATCCTCAACGAGCTGCCGAAAGCAGAAGTAAAAAGTTGGAAGGCCTTCATGAATGATGGTTGCCAGAAAACGAATCCAATGCAAGGAGAACCGGGATCCGCGCAGTAGATGTGAAAGACGCTTATGTAAAAAAAAACACGACATTAATGGTTTTCCATTGACAACCTTTCCATTCTGACAGGTAGTGTGTTTAAGGCCAAGGAAGTGTGTTAATGAGAATTAGAGATAGGTTTCTCAGATATTCGGCTCCAACGCTGTTTGTATTGTAGCATTCCTCATCAACCATATATTATGATGGCGCCAGATACCGGTGTGCACGCACTGTAACCACTTATCGCACTTCCTTCCAGATTTATATAGCCTGGAATTTTTAAAATTTTTTTTAAAAATTTTTAAAATTAAAAAATTTAAAATCTAAAATTTTAGCAGCTTCTCAAACTTCATTGAATATCAATTTACCAACGTTCTTGGAAACAATTTGACAATTTTAATGCCCTATGAGTTAACAATCTCGACACTTCACTTGAAACTTGTACTTCGTAATAGCAAGGATGTGCAATCTATGCGATTAGAATTGAAAAAGTACAAAAAGCATGATTTCCTTCAACGACTGAGAGCTCATCAGAACTCATTATAATGCTCTTTTAGCGTATTCGAAATTAATGCTTTGATATTGCCTTCTAACATCGTGAAATGTCTTCCTTATTGGTGCCAGTAAGATGGGTCCGCCTCCTCATTAAGTTCTTAGTTAAGGAAAACCTGTGTGTCAATAATTCATTACAACTGTAGATTACTCACCTAATTACATCGCATAACAATACTTACAGCCCGTGAAGAAAGCAAGTCGCAGAAAGCTTAGCCGTTGGAAGTTAAAAGTACGTGCAACAACCTCGCACGGGCTCAGCATGGACACTTTGTAAAAACAACATACCTTGTGTACCTTTTCTCGGTGCAGGAATGCCTTTCTTCAACCGGCAGACATGTCTCATCACTGCAAGTTCATCCAAACCTTGAATGATAGAGGGCTTACTCCTTGCGCACATCAAAACGAAACCGTATTTGAACTCTCTTATGTGGAATATACTGGTGGAAACCAACTCTATCCCTAAGCGCTTAGCACTTTTCGTTCCTCACAAAACATCCTTCTGCAGTTCCAATCAAGTCCTAAATGTTTGCCATGAATAATTGATAGACCCACAAATTTTGTTCGACGGAAAAAATTGTCAATCCATACCAGACTTACTGCTGTCAAAGATCAAGAGGTTGACATACATTGTTAGAAAACTCATCACCGAATTCATCGCCATCAGTTCAACACCTTCGCTCCGCTTTCTCCGACTAATTTTTACAGATCCATCTCAACTCATTGTGAACACTGTCAATTGGTTTAGAAGCTATCGAGATCGAGATACCTTTGCAAACAAGATATGTGCCTTCGTTACCCTACCAAGATGGTAGTTTTCTTTCGGAAATTCAACTTTAAACGGTCTTAAAGCGAAAATAACAACATAAAAGACTCTCAGATATCCTTAGAGCGATAGATGCAAGTCTATTCCATAAGTCACTCTATCACCAATTCTTCAAGGTCTCAAGAGACTCTTGTTATTGAAGAACATCTACAGGTGGAAAACCAGTATCGTCCATCACGTTCTGATATCGACGTCTTTGAATCGCAGATTTATTGCACCAACTTGGCAGCCATAATAGAACTAAACGGATTTCAATCGTCAAATGTCAAATGAACTATGTGGAATGGATTTGTTATTCTCACAGCTGTTTCAGACTCTTATTATTTGCTTTTAATTGATCGGCAAGATAAGAGAACCGACTTAAACAGATACAATTATGACAATTCACAGAATGTACACCGAAAAACCAAAATTATTATCATATAGAGTAGCACACTAACTATATCATAGCAAGTCGAAGGTTTTCCCAAAGCGATGTCGCTGTTGTCCCAAAATTTTGCACGGCACCAGACCATCGCCTCCTTCATGTTAGATTCTCTTTTTCGTGGAAAGGAGAAAAGTCGTTAGATTCAAAAAGCTGGAAGATGCCGCTCTCGGCTACATCGACGAGAGACTGGTTCGGACTCATTCAACACCTTCACGTTAGCGCTGTAAAAGCTGAGAGCTCGAAAGTCACCAAGAGACACAATAGAGCTGATACGCAGGAGTGGAATCGTACAAGCTGCAGGCAACCGCGAACTAACGTCCGACCTAGCAAAACAATTCAGACAGGTGATAAAAGAAGATCTTAAAGAGAGAAGAGCAGCAGTTATGGTCAAAGCTACAGAGGCTGGGAAAAGCATTCGCAAAGCTCACCGAAGCTTCGCCAATTACAAGACCAAGATAATTGCACTCCGACGCCCAGACGGAACAGTTACAGAGTCCTGAAAAGCAATGTAGAAAACCATTCACGATTAGTACTCGGATATGCCGTACCGCTTGTTCTCTCTTCCGAAATCCGATATGTTATTTCGTTGGTGAAGATTCGAACAACACGAGGTCCACAGAAGAGAAGATCCGAACACCTGAAGAACCGTCCACCAATCCTCGTAAACATACGCGCGGGGCTCCTCACACGTTACCTGTCTTAATGCAAGGTTCAAACCCATTGCAAGACCAGCAGACCCTGCTATTGTTCAAGAAAGGTGACCTCCACGGCATCGGCAACTATCGCTCAATCTGCTTGCTGTTCGTCGTCTATAAACTCTTCACTCGAGTCATCCTAAACAAGATTGACAGAACAGTGGACGACGGACAGCCATGTGAGCAAGCAGAGTTTCGAGAAGGATTCATTACGATGGACCACATCCACACGACAACAAGACTCATTGAAGTATCGCGAGAGTTCAAAAGACCGCTCTGTCTCTTTCATCAATTTAAAGAAGGCTTCATGACTCAAATGAGATACAAGCAGTTACGTAACCCCTTGATAGTCAGAGATTCCCTACTCGGTATACTAAGATTTTTCGTGAGCTCTATAAAAATTTCACAATCTTTGCATTACTGATGATCGTCCTTATAACACCGAGCATTACCCAGATGGAACGAATGCTTTCCGACTTTGATAGCACGAATGGAAATTTGGCCCCCTACTAAACTTCACATAAACGATGTTCATGAGGAACGGATTGGTTTCGTATGCGTCATTCACGCTCAGCGGTACGAATATCTTCGAATACTCCAACTACTCCTATCTAGATCGTTAAGTCAACATGAACAGCTTGAGGAGCTTTCAAGAGCATCGAGGATGTACTGAAAAGAACGAAGAATACCCAACTCTGTGTCCACCTTTTCAACTCCACAATTCTTCCCGCCTTAACCTATTCGTCATAAACCTGGTCGCTGCGTAAACAGGATGAAAAATCACTGTTATTGCACGCGCAGTCGAAAGGACAATGCTAGGAGTATAACGTTCCACACAAGTGAGGGATGGGATCCGAAGCTTCGACCTGCGTCAACAATCAGAAATCAATGACGCCGTTCTACATGTCGAATTGTCGAAGATAAGGTGAGGAGACACGTAATGCGTATGAACGGAGGGGTGGACAAGAGTCGTTAGCGAGTGGATTCCTCGGAATATCAAATGCACCGCAGAAAGACAACCAACTCGATGTCTAAGTTCTTCACGAAAAATTTAGAAGAAAGATATGATGCTCAACGAGTCCTTAGAGCCAGCAGAACCCACTGAGCTACTCTTGCACGCAACGGGAAGATTTGTGAGGTTTACTGCTGCCCGCTCGAGTTAATTGACGATTAACAAGACGATATGTGATACAGGTGAATATAGACGCTCTGAAACAGTAAGCGGAATACACAATATAGACAATTGCAGACCAACTGATGCCGAAGTTTGGAAAGCTTCTTCAACTGCGTCTGATCTTATTTCCGAGGACGTCCAGTCTACTTCATATATATCACTCAATCTAGAGTTTGACCTGATTTCCACTCATTAATTGGAGATAAAGGGCAGACGGCAAAGTAGTAGAAATGCCGATCATCACGAGCACGATGCTGGTTCGATCCCGCTCAACGCTCAGCAAGCCTCTCACCCTCTGGAGTCGGGGAAATTGGTACTGAACTTTTGTGGAAAAAAAATCGCTGCAATCTAAATGGAAACGCTCTAGTCCGGCTATTTCGGGACTGCAGGCAGAATCGATTCGACCATCATTCGGCCGGCGACAGTCATAATGAAAGAAAAATATCAAGCAGCTGGCGAAGTCATACGGTAGAACTTGGAATACCTTCGTAGATGATGGACGCGAGGAAACGAATCGAACGCGAGACGTGCTGGGTTCCGTTGTCTAGATGTGAAAGTCGGCTCGTATAAATAAAAAAAGGCATTGTGAAACAAATCGATACGCTCGATCTATCGTTGCTCTTTCAGAAAATTGTTCTATGGGAATCCTCTTTCTATGGTTTTCACGCGAAGAAGAGTACATTTCAAGCTGAGTTTATAATTGGCTCTGGGTAACGGATACCACGAAATCGGTGTGAGCATTGTGTGAAAACTTTGCTGATGTCATCTGAATTGCTTCACTAACATGAAGAATTTAAAAAACCGCAACGGTTGAAATTAGAAGTTTGAATATTCAACGCTGAACCTTAGCACATCACTAATACTAAATCTTGCTTGGTGCGCTTGAGACTCATATACGTCAGCTTATCAATTTCAGAACCTTAGCTTAATTGGATACTAGGATGGCCCAACCTCACTAGTTATGTGAGCCACACTTGAACCTCCATTTTCCAGAGTTCTGTTGGTCTAGCCATTGTACTTCCCTGAAGCCCCAAGGTAAGCTTAGCCAAGGTCTGCTCCAGGTCGTCACCACCACAGGCAGTCGCCGCCTTTAGGGATCACAAGGAGATTTGCCACCCCGTGACTAGTTTGCTACCAGGACAGTGGTTTGATCCTGGTATTAGTTTGCTCCTAGCTGCGCTTCCTGATGGAAACGCCAGACTTCTTCTCAGCCAGAAATGCCTTGCCGGGATGATGAATACCCCCGCTGTACGTCGCAATCCGACATCCAAGAACACTTTCCAGTCACGATGGGGCGGTGAAGCGTTGGAGCGAAAAACCTTAACTAGTGTATCAAATCAGAGATGCTTTTTTCCAGAAGCTAATAGTCGAACTTCTTCATTGACAAATTATAACAATATTGTATGGACTGGTTTACATTTTCCAGAATAAGCCAATGAAAAGAGGACAACCAATAATACGTTAACAATCAAGCAACACATTAATAACTAACATCAATAATCAATTCGATCTGAGACTATTTTTACCAATATGAGATGCAACAGTTAGTTGAGATCAGTATAAACCCGTAAAAATAGAGATCGATTGGCAAATTAAAGCAAGAACTGAGTTGTTAAATTATAAGAAACAAAATTACACTCCATGAAAAGTGCCACATAATTGCTTGTGCTTTAAATAAAAGAACGCAGTGAAAGTTAAATTAAAAGAGAATGGCACATAAAGGACGACAAATATTTTCGTTAGAATCGTATTATGTGGAAAATCACTAAACATATCTTGAAGAATGTATTGTTTTTCACTTCACGATTATAAAACAAAAATTTAACTAACCGTAGGTACATTATGGGATGCGCACCAAAGGGACAGTAATGCCGTTGAACACTCGAAGGCACTGATAAGACCTCACCACAGGAGCAACAACATTACACCCTCGATGTGGGGTAGAAATTGATACCAGATTCATCTGGGATCAGCTGGCTCCCTCTAATCTACAAAAGACGATATCTGGCGGTGCTGAGATCCGGGGGAACGCCTTTGCAAGCCAATCCACGATTCGAACGAGCATCGAATCGACCAGCGCTTAATTATATTCATGAAGAAGACTAAAAATCCTAAGCAGCAACCAAAGTGAAGCGCGAAATTCGAATACGGTATATGACGGATACGAGGAAACGAATCAAATGCATGGAGCGGCTAAGATCTACACACGTGTGATGTCGGATTGCACAAAAAATCTACATTATACTGCATTTGCTAGGTATTCTTGGATTACAACAATTTAGCACATGAAACTTGTTCATCCAGCTCTGATTAGTACTCGGCGCACCAGGTAAAGGAGGTAGAAGGTCTAAGTCATCCGACAACGAATCTTCCATATCGAAAGAGTCCGTCAGTCGCGATCTTTCCCTGACTGAACCAGAATCTGAAAGAATTCTCGTTGTCCTAGTAAAACACGACCTTGAATAGCTTCGATAAATTCTGCCCTATTTACTGAAAAAACGTCGACTTTCCTTAATCAAACGTTGAATTGGCGATAAATTATTATTGCGATTCGCAACAACACTTTGCCATCATTTTTCACAGATTCATTATAAACCAGAAATTTTATAATATTTCATATTTCTCCATAGGACACAAGACTGTTTATGCTAGTGAGAGTAAACATCAAAAACTAAAGCTCAAGAATACCTAATTGATGCGACGAGACTATTGCGAAGGACTGTTCGAAAACCACTCTTGCCTCTGTGACAAGCTTGAACTATCATCAGCTGCGCGAAGATGCTGTAGAGCAGCTGTGAAATCGTGGAGGTCACAACCAGTACTCCTCTATCAACGAGGACGAGCTGCGAGCCAGCATTCCAGTGCAATTATTTAGGAACTAACCAATGCGCTTGACTGTTTATACTCCACCATCAAGCAATGCTTGCATGCACACAGTTACCACTTATGGAATATAATCTAACGGAATAGATATGTTGACTAACGCAAACCGAGATACCTGAATATCGACTTGCCAGTTGCCATTTCTACTTCCGCAGATACAGAAATTTCTGAAAACTTGGTGAGGCGATGCAAAACACGCATATACAGGATTGCGTACTCCAAAGAACATTTTAACCGTCCTGCCAAGACTGAACCTACAGCCAACAAGGTTACTCAACTTTTTTTTGTGCAGCTGATGCATGCACCGTAGCATGCTGCGTTGGGAACACATTCATAAGGATACTCTATGATTCTATATAGTTGATGCAAATTCTATGCATATACCTGCTCTTGCAAACTGCAATGTTAACTACTTCTTCCTCAAAAATTCCCTTTCAAGTACGAAGTCGCCAATATGGACTAATGCGACAAGTAGCTGCCATATTCTCGGAAGGAGATCAACCAGACTTTGTATGAACGTTGGACGAAGGTAGCCGTATCAGTTGCCACGCAAAATGTTAAAGAAATACTTTCTTGAGATAAATGGGAAAGTAAGGAAAAGGGAATATGGTGGACTACTTTTTCGCTGAATCAACACTTTAACGTAATATAAACTTGGTCAGTTCTCGATAAAACCACAACTAGTGATGGGTATTTGCAGAATAAAGTCTTACGATGTTGGCGTATGTTATTTGCGACGTCACCATCTGTTTTCTTCTCTTCATCACTATCCAGTGGACACTCAAAAAGTCGATTCCTTTCCATCACTTCACTAAAGGCAAAAACTGAAGCATTGTGGGAAAGCAGGCTACTAGACAACGTTGCTTACCGTTGATAAGTGCTTCCATTCAGTCTATGCTCATCATCATGATCGTCCAGTGTAAAAACTTCCGATTCAGTAGCTAGTGCACGTGGAATACCTGATAAAACGCAAAGAACTCTATTGATCGATCTCCTATGATTGGTACGCCACAAATAGTCGAGCTAAATCAGTTTTGGTAACCTCGGATTTCGACAACGACAATTCATCTTTGATGGATTTAATTAAGGAAATGCCATCGAGTGACCAACGCAATGAACCACCTGTAGGTCGCATATGATACTTCACGTATCCGTTGCCCGAGCATGGACCAGGACTAATTGTTGGTTTGCTCATTCACTTCCCTCAACAAAATTCTGGTCGTTGGGAAGAATTGTTCCTGAAAATAATTTCAGAAAAATCGCCCTTTTCGATAAACCGTGAGTTTGGGAGTATATGCAAGATATCAGAAAACATTCCCGATATCTAACTCAACCAACTAAGAGTGACTAATTGGCTCATAACTAAGAATCCAATCTATTGTACACAGAAAAGCACTTAGACGCATTTTTGTGCTTATATTTTCGCATCACCGCCGAGAACAGTGTATCCTGGATACTTGAACAGCCGGTCCTCACTGGATGTGCGCGCCCTAGCACATTCTCGATTTTTCGGAACTTTGCTGGCTTAGCCACAGTGTTTCCCTAGTGTCCCGAGGTCAGCCTGGCCAAAGTGTACTCCAGGTCGTCACCACCACAGCCAGTCGCAGCCTTTGTGGATCAGAGAGGGATTTACCGCCATGCGACTAATTTGATACCACGACGGTAGTGGATCCTGGTATCGGTTTACTCTTAGCTAGGTTTCCTGGTGGAAACGCCGGACTCCTTCTCAGCATGAGAGACCCGCAAGGGGATGAAACCCACGCTGTACATCGCAGCTGGACATCCAGCAACACCTCCCACAATGAGGCGATAAACCTTAGGGAAGGAACAGTGTATCACAAGTCGAAACAATATTTCTCCTACGAAAAATATTTCTCACAGACAAGGGAAGAAGCAAAAAGTCATAATGCGCGAAGTCTGAAAATTATTTTAAAAAATATTGACAGGAAAATTGGTGCAACGACCGGTGTAAGCAATAAAGTGAATATGTTCTTGTCAAATATTTATTCCAAGTACTTAAATCCAAAAGTAGAAAAAAAGATTGAAGAAAAATTCCATATTGAAGTCCGTTTTGTTCCGACAGCATCAATAAACTTGTCACACTCTGAAATTACATGCGGGTAAGGAAAGAAATGATTGGTATTGTCAAGAACGTAGAATCTTTGAGAAGTACTCTCATTAAACTGAAAAAGACCAGTCTCTCTCTCTCTCTCTATATATATATATATATATACATATATATATATATATATATATATAAAATTCAGATTTCTAAAGCTGAAAAGAAAACATAACCTGAGAGAAACGAATGACATGATAAAAAAGAAAAACAATAAGCTAAATAAACTAAATGTTTTCCTGAAAAACAAGTTTTGCTTAATCAGGTCAAATGTCGGTAAATTCTATTCACATAAAATTCAAAAGTCTTAAGAAACATCCTCGTTTCCCATATTGAGCACATCTCTTCTAGCAATCAAGTGTCATCGCGACGACGACGATATCCTTTCATAATTACAGCTAGTCTTACTTAAATATTTGGATGTCCTATCTTCACTGAATATGCGGACTCCAGCATAATTTCTATTCTTTCGGAGCTTTGCTGGTTTAGCCATTGTGGTTCCCTGGAGTCCCAAGGTCAGCCTAGCGAAAGTCTGTCCCAGATCGTCACCACGACAGGCAATCGCAGCCCTTGTGGATCAGAGGGAGATTTGCCCCATGTGACTAGTCGAAGCCTAGGAACACCTCCTAGCCACAACGGGGAGGTAAACCGTTGGGAGGACGAATAACAAATACCCATTCGTCTACATCTAATCTAACTTTCAGATTTGATAAAAATTGCTGATCTAATATATGTAATATCAAATTTCACTAATAACATGTAAATGTCGCAGATTATTAAATGAGGGTTACTTGCGAAGTTCAAGATTACTAACTGTGATACTCACGCAAAACGTTTGAAGTGCTTTTCCAGTTTCTGCCAGTCCTTGTAGTATTCATAGTCAACGTTTTCACGTTTTGCTTTTTCCGTAATGACCATGTTAAAAGAACTTTCAAACATGAACGACTGAAATTATACAAAAACAGCAATTTTCTTTGAAGTACAACATGTTTTTTAATTCAAACCTAATCGGGTTACCATAAACACATTAAAGGTTGATAAAAAAGAGTACGTTAGGTACACATTTATAATAGAAGCGCATTCTAACACGACCAACCATGGTTCCTTCTGCCACTCGTTGCGGCTTCAGTTCCTCATTAGACGCTTTCTCGAAACAGAAGAAATCTGGTCCGTGTGGAGTCATCATTGAGTGCAACGAACCACCTAATCACTTTCGTAACAAAGTGATAACCATGATAATAATCAACAAAACCTACAAAGTGTATTGAAGCAGAATATACAGAAATAAAGTTAAGAAATCACAATATCAACTTTTTATTTGCTGCTTGGTACAATTTCTTACGGCAAGGTATGATGTGAAAAACAACCACAACGATGCTGAGATATACACAAAACTTCAACACTGAGCCAGACCGAACCATGATTACCTTTTCCCGGGGATCGGGTATTACACACAGCACTACTGTGGCCCAAACTAGCTGAAAGAAACACAAAGGGCCTCAGTGGTGCAGCGTGTAATAAGTGAGCCGCCGGAAAAGGTAATCACGGTTCCGGGATCCACGTTTTACGAAAGTTAAGGAAATTTCTCAGTTACAGAGAGATGCTACTCTACACCTGCTTTATTTATAACTTCTCGTACGTAGTCAGTGTCAATTTTACGCTTATAAAGACGTACAGAGGTCACCCTCTAAACAAATTACTGTATGGTCCTTAGCCCTAGTACTGCGCAATGTATTCCAGTTCTTCATAAACTTGCTTCGTTACCCAATGAAATTTTTACAACCAATATCATAACTCTAAAAGATAAGCTACCTTTCTGCGTGCAACTACTTTCTGCATGATAAGATTTTATTTTCACATAAACACTTGTACCTATTCTTCCTTTCACTCTCTTTCATTTTCAACAAATTCCGTTTAGCTGCTATATGGTAACACTTCACATCTACTAAGGCAATGCGAAGATCATGATTCTTTCAAGCTTTAAATCAACATCTCTCAGCGCATGGTGAATTTCACTGACTGCAATAAACTTGAATCTACGAATCTTTGCTTAGAGAACGAAAGTTTCCTTGTTCCACCATGTTGAAATCCTAATTTCCTGGAACCTATTACATATTTTTTCTTTATTTCTTTACGCCAATGCTTTCGAATGCTTATATTTCAAATACTGAAGCCAATGAAGGGACGGATTTAGCCGAGCAGGAGATGACGGTATTTATCAATGTACAGTTGGCGTTTACATCTCCTGCTCTTTCTTTGGGAAAATTTCAATCTGTTCCAATGGTGCTGATAACAAAGTTATTCCAAAACAGAAAATGAAGTTGCAACAAACTTAGTTCGATATTTAGATAGCTATTCCTCACCAGTTGTGCGGGCACGAGCAAAATTTCCATTTTTAGAGTTTTGCTGGTTTAGCCATTGTGGTTCGCTGAAGGCCAGAGGTCAGCCCAGCCAAAGTCTACCACAGGTCGTCCTCACCACAGGCAGTCGCCGCCCTTGTGGACCATAGGGAGGTTTGCCGCCATGCGACTAGTTCGAAACCAGGACGGTGGTAGATCTTGGAATTGGTTTACTCTTAGCTGAGCTTCCTGATTGAAATGCTGCACTCCTCACCGTGGGAGGCCCTGCCGGGAGGATGAATCCCCCGCTTTACATCGCAGTCCGGCACACAGAACACCTCCGAAGTACGATGAGGCGATA
The DNA here is from genome assembly GCA_900624975.1 of Angiostrongylus costaricensis. Classification (NCBI taxonomy): domain Eukaryota; kingdom Metazoa; phylum Nematoda; class Chromadorea; order Rhabditida; family Metastrongylidae; genus Angiostrongylus; species Angiostrongylus costaricensis. The sequence goes on along the minus strand of UYYA01004039.1, from coordinate 144,553 downwards.
AATTGTTGGAAGGATTGCACAAACTAGTTCAAATAATACATTTTCTTTCCAAAAATTCCTTTTAATGGTTAAACCCATGCTTACAAGGGGTGTGTCGCTGTTGTTTTGAATTCAAATTCTGAAAAGTTCTCTACGCCAGTGTCATCAAGATTTAGTCAAACGGTGCACTTACTGATGTGTAGTTGTGTTAGAGTACTGGTAATCATAGAATTAACTTCATAAAAGTGCTGGTTCGAAAACATTTCGAAGTGAGTCATACGGGCTCCAATAGTTAAATAAAAGGAAAAAGCTTTGTAAACAGAGAAACTATAACATAACACTCATAATTGTCAAACGGAACAATTTTGCACTAAAATATACATATGTTTAAGGAAAACCTTAGAGAATATGAAAGATGTTAGAGCATAAACTATAAAACCTACCTCCTGGTCGGAACCCGCCTTCCTTAGCCTCATAGGAGCCGACAATCAATCCCATATACTCCGACATACAATTTCCTAAAAAGAAGGGGTACCTGTTCAACAAAACAACTCAGAACTATTTGGCACAGTTACCAATCTGCTACATCTGCTTCATCACTGAAGATAGCACAGTTAAACACGCAAATGATATTATAAAGAAAACACACGCAAATGATATTACAAAAAAATGTTATGACTTAATGTTAAAAAATGTTAATAACTCGCGTACAGCTAATTTCTCTCCTCCTCTAAACAACTGAACAGACTGCCTTTTCCTGCAGTGCGTGCGAGCGTTATAACAACTCATTTTCAGTTTTTTAGTTCCCTGGCCTGTTCTAAGCTTGGAGACGAACGCGAGTATTATCCTGTGACCAATAAATCACTCTCGGCTCCGAATACAGCATTTTGATGGTGGCCACAAATTCATACTTTTTTTTGAGTCCTCTCCGTTTTTCCTTTCATTTTTTTCCTGTCAACTCTTCTTATCACTCACATAAGCGTTCTCCATTTTCGATGTGGTCACGAAGAGCCGAAGAACTGTTCAGTAAGAAAGATGAGGGTAAAAATTCGCAAGTATGTGAACTGAACGATAGTTTTTTTAAGGTCCGAACACATCCCATTATGTTCTCTGAAAAAATGCTTTTTCGTTTTCAATGCCTATTGAATATAACAAGTAGACCTAGAATGTGGCCTCTGAAGCCGAGTAATCATCGTCGCGCTGCTTCCATCACAACATAAGTCCTTTCATAAAACGTGTTTTTCTCCAACCGGTCGCAGTCTTGCTGCTGATCTACGAAGCTCATCAAGCGTCTTCGTTCCTCTTCATTGAGGTTTAGTAAGGAGATAGAATGTCTGTACCGTAATAAACTACTGCGAAAGCAACAGAGCATTTTTTTTGTAGGAGGAATCCTTCCACACATCCAGTTAAGATGGCATTCGATGCAGCAGTTTTTAAGTTGCGTCGCAACACGAGGTTACTCCCACACTATGAACAGGAGTCCGGCAGAACAACTTTCATTTTCATTTCATTCTTTTTTCAAATTCCCCAGTCTCGTATTAACATTTTTTAAAATTTCCTACACTGATGTTGAAGTCTGCAACAACAAATTTATAAAAGTGGATCACATCATTCAGTTGATTATGAAACATAGTTAGCCCGTTTATATTAGCTGCATAGATTGATAAACGGCAACTAGTGACATTCTTTTACGCAGAGGTCACGTCAACTCATATCAGTACCTTGACAAGCAACAATAGTTTCGTAGTTTAATTTTCCAATATCCATATTTCTGTTTCTCCTGTAGGATGGACGTCTCCCAACGATTTACCGCCTCATCGTGGCTGGGAGATGTTCCTGGGTGTCGCACTGCGATGTACAGCGTGGTGATTCATCCCAATGGCAGAGTCTCCCAAACTGACAAGAAGTTCGGCATTTCCATCAAAAAGCCCAGCTAAGAGTAAACCGATACCAGGATCGGTAACCGGTGGCAAATCTCCCTCTGATCAACAAGGGCGGCAACTGTCGGTGGTGGCGACGACCTGAGGGAAACCTTCGCCTGGCTGATCTCGGGATTCCAGGGAACCACAACGGCACAGCCAACAAACCTCCGAAAAGTGGAGATTATGCTGGAGCCCGCACAAGCAGTAAGGACGCGCCGTTCAAGTATCAAGTACCAAGTAAGAAAGGATGGACCACCGTGAGAATTTTCATTTGACCTGCTCAATGTTTTGTTCTGGTCCAATGACGTCCTCTGCAGCAAATGACTTGCAGCAAATGACTTAATCGTGTCCAACTGTTTGCATCACTGCCCATGTCGTCATACGTTTTGTTTATTAACAACAACACTTTTTAAAGGACCTCAGATTCTATTTCTAGCCTATGAAATATTAGGTGTTATTAATACCATATTTCTTCTGTTCGTTGTGCATCGAAGTCCAGCAACAAGGACTCTACCTATGATGAGACGATGAATCATTGGGTTGTTTCTAATGAGAACTATACACCTTAACATGGGGAAAAATTGGCCACGAACACTTGTGCAGATCTGGAAAAGATGTGTCAAATTTTTGAACAAAAACTGACTTTACTTTCGATATGGCCAGGCAAAACTAAGTCCATGAAATAAAGAAGAGTAACTACCCAATATCGTGCATATTAACAGACTAAGTTGTGCTTCTTTTTGCAAGACTACAAAGACCGCAGGATTCAGAGAATGATCCAAAAAATCTTTCATCTCTGATCATACCGTCATACATCGAACTACCAAACTCTACAATTTTGAGGCCTTTACCGTCAACTAGTTTTATGCCTTCGTCACTCAACTGCTATAAATTTTCAACAAGACTCTCACATGCTCAACTGACAATAGAAGTACAACCTACGTTCCTTCGACCAGAAAACCACACGCATTTTAGAAGTCGTTCACCTTCACTTGATAAGAAACTTAAGTTAAGCCATGATTTGAAAAGTCGGAAAAGACGTACCATAAACAACTAATAATGAAAATATTAAACTTACTGTGATAGTATGGAGGTCTGAAAGTGTCCTCAGCAACACCCCATCTGGGAGGAAAAATCACGAAATCCGCGACAGCAGTGCCAGTTTTCACCGATGGAGCCGTAAGAACGGTGAAGATAGACGGATCCTGAAATAATCACCGTGTGAAATATCGAAATCGACAGTTTCTTTAGTGACTAACTTGTAAACATGGAAAACTCACACAGTGGTCAAACGATACTGTATTTATGACGTTGAAATTCCGCAAGTCGTACTTGAACGGCACGTAATTACCATGCCACGCAACCACATCGAACGGTGAGTGGTCCTAAAGAAGAGACAAATACTACAACACTTACTTACTTTGGTCTCCAAATCCTTCTTGAGTTGCTGACAGAGTTCTTCTAAGTCATCGAAAAACCTTTCAAGGTTTATGGAGAACACTCCAATTTTCTGACAAAAGTGAACAGCAGATTTGCAGTTCATCTATATTTTTGTGCAAGAGAAATCACTGAAGTGTGAAAACCTAACCCTAGCACCCAGGTGGCAAACCCTCCATCACAAATTCCCATTTCCCAAAATGTCACTTCTAAAAAAAGTGGATAAAGCTTTCGGCGTTGGTCAATCCCTAAAGGGCGCGTTCGACTTCCTTAAACATCGTTGGAAGTGACTGAATGCATATCTGGCCTTCACAATGACTCGCGGTGGTCTACCGATTTATCGAGCCAGTGATGTTATCCTCCCAGACAACTCTGGTACCAATTTGTCGACCCTAAAGAAATGGAAGGCTTGGTGAACCTGGGATCGATCCTATGTGTATTTCAGGGCGCCTCCGATTACTGCGCCACACGCGCCCATGGTCATTTTTACTACCAGATATTCCACTAAAGAACGTTCACAACATTTCCACCTGAACGGGGCACCTTATAAAAAACTCACATAATATGAAAAGTGCAATGTTACGCCTACTTGTACAAATCTCTTGCGCAACACAAATTTATTCCGACGGTCGTAGTTGAAAACACTTGTATCAGACCACATACCATGGAAAATTATTTTCGCAAGCGATCTTTATTTGCCACAACAGCAGAAGTTTTTGTTCTAGTTGGACCACTTTCCCTTCATACCGAAAGTTGTTGAACGGTGGGTGAACCGCAGTGGTTGAAGGCGCTCTGCAACACACACGGGATCGATCCCGGAGCTCAAGGCCCACCAAGTCCTCTGCCCCTCCGGGATTGGCAGATTGATACCAGATTTGTATGGGAGAGCAGCACTGGATGGACACATCAGTAGACCACTGTGAGTTATTGTAAAGGCAACAAATGTATTCATTCACCTCTAACGATGCTTAATGAATTCAAATGCATGGTACATCTCTTAGAGATTCATCAACGCTGTGGGCTTTATCTTTTTATCTTTATCTTTAGCTTCTGGTTAGACCACCTCGTTTAATGCTGAGTGTTGTATTTTAATATCTAGTTATGCTAACTTAAACAAATTGAACAGTCTGTAAAATATCTAAGTAGATCTACCAACAGTACACGTACGATGTTAATTGACCTTAACGCCTGCAGCTCGACATGAACTGATTTCCGATGAAATGCAGGACGAAAAGTGGAAAATTAACACACGTGGATTGGTGTTTCTCCTTTCTTCCAGATAGGTCGCTTTACTGCAGAGTGACTTTTTGCTCTGCTTTTTACACCAAAATGATATCCAATAGTTTATATATTAGTCGACGGTTCAGAAAGACCATTCTCTACACTAGTAGTCTGCAAAAAAAAACAGTTCTTCTGAAGAGTTTGCTTGTCAAGTCACATAAATGGTACATGGTATTGAAGGTATCACAGATGAGGGACATACTAAAATATCTCTGCATCATACACCGGTCAGCATAAGGGTCGTCGCAATTAATTCTGTTTGTAGCGATAAATCAGTACAAAGACTTGATAAGTTGAAGGGTATACATATGGCCCATGCGTGGAAAGCAGATATCCCGGTATGAGATGAGGAGTGCAATTGCTAGTGTGATAGTCAGACATCTTTAGATGTAGCATTTACACGAAATTAGGTGTCGGAGGACTCTAATGTTGAATTATGTGAGCACCTTGAAAAAAAAAACAAGTAGTTCTATCATTAGGCGTAACATGAACAGTTGTTTACTCTGAAAATTTTTTAAAACAGTTTCTTATAGCGCAGAACAAAGAGTAAATTTAAGAACATCGACCTTAACAAGGAATGGTTTACAGCCTCATCGTGGCTATGATGTGTTCCTTGGTTTCGCGCTGTGATGTGAAGCGGGAGAATTCATCCCTTCAGCAGAATCTCTCAAGCTTAGGAGTCCGGTGTTTCCATGAAAAAGCCCAGCTAAAAGTAAACCAATACCAGAATTCACCACCGTCCCGGTGTCAATCAATTCGCACGAAGGCAAATCTCCCTCTGATCCACAAAAGAGTGACAAATGCTTGCGGTGGTGAAGACCTGGTGCAGACTATGGCTAGACTGATCTCAGGATTCTGGGGAACCACAATGGCTAAACCAATAAAACTCTGAAAAAATAGAAATTGCGGACGGTGCCGCATAACCATTGAAGACGGATCATCCAAGCATTCAAGTAAATAAGACTTCAACAAGATGGGCCAATATGTCAATGTTTTGCTTGTGGGTTCCCACTCAGAGTGAGTGCGGATTATGCACATGGAATGACTTGCGCGAGCAACCCAATGGAGTCATTAGCGCTCTGTCCATTCGCGCAGAAGTGGTAAATAATTGGCCGTGAATGCAAATGTGGAAGGCTGATAGAACAATGAATGTTTCAAACAATGACATTCCCCCATGACAAGTCATTTCATCTATTATAAACACCACATGACTTTTGAAAGCAACCAGAAATAAAGTTGAAATGACCTTTTATAGCGCGAAAGATAACACGGAGAGCGGTGAATACAGAGTGTAATGGAACACTATAAATACTTATTTTCTACCCACAAATGACTTGAGAAAAGTGAACTTCATCTTTTACGTAACGTCTTCCCACTTAAATGTAAATACCTTCTTCAACACATTGTGATCATTGTGAGTCATATATACCATTTCTAAGAAGTGTCTTAAGTGTTACAAGTTACTTAATAAAACCTAATTCCGAAATGAATATTCCTTTTACCGTACAAACATTTCTCTGGATACTTACCGAAAGCAAACGCTGTTAAGTACATGAACTATTTAAACTTAATTCTAACTTATTATTCACTTCCTACTCTTTTTTAATGGCAGGGTATATTGAGAAATATAACTTCAATGATGCTGAGATACTCGCAAAACTCAGGCGAAACTGCAAAACTCAAAACTCAGAGACAGGTGAAACGAAGGACCCGCATGGTGTGGTGGTGAACGCGTTACTCCCTGGAAAGGACAATAGCGCGTTCGTTCCCCACCGCATACACCTGCAGTCCGGAGTTTTGCAAATATCTCAGCATCATTGAAGTTATATTTAAACTTACTGCTATATTTAGTGAATAGTAAATAAAACAACAAAGTAAAACTTCCTCGTTTTCACATAATTCTTTAGATTTCCTCGCGCGCTATCGACTACTAGTTTTATGAATACACAACTTATTGATGCAATTCGATAACATTCGGTATGTTACGAGTAAAGGTGCATGTGGCTCAGTGGTTGGAAGCGCCCTGCAATACACATGCGATCGATTCCCGCGCCTCTGGTCCACCAAGCCTACCATCTCTTCGGGGTCGGTAAATTGCTACCAGAATTGTCTAGGAGGATAGCAGCACTGGTTCAATATATCGGTAGGCCACCTCGAGTCATTGTAAAGGCCAGATATGCATTGAATCACCTCTAATGATGCTTAATGAAGTTGAATGCATTGCGCATTCCTCAGGAACAGATCAACGCCGAGAGCTTTATCCTTTTTATGATACGAGTAGGCAAATTGTACACCTAAACAATGCACCCTACAAAAATTACCTGCTTTGCAACGAAAAATGATCCCTGGTACTTGTTGAAAATCTCAAACGGTATATCAACATCTTCAAACCATGCCACCGGCGTTTTGAAATCACGTGGATTGGCTAATCCATTCGCCCCTTAAGATAAGCGATACAGTTAAATCGTGAAGGTATAACATGGACTTCAGAAGTATGACATGAATTCCAAACCAACAAAATGCTTTAAATTGTCATTTCCACGAAAAGTAAAAATGAACGAGGTAATTGCAGTAGTGCACACATATGTCTTACTGCGTAAATATTCACTTTCCCCAGACAGGTAATAATGAAGAATGAACTATGTTTTTAAATCAAAGATGAGGATTTAAAAAAGAAACAAAAATGTGTAGATATTATACAGACCTATAGGGCCGAGATCTGGAAGCTGGAAGTGGGTACCGTACACTTCAAGAACATAGCCACGTGACGGTCCATTTACATCTATCGAAAAGCGAATACCTTAATAACCAATACTTTCATTGCACTTATGCTAGCTGTCCTTTCTTTGATAAATTCATAATATTAAAGAGTTGGAGAACCGAATTTTCACCAACAAGAAATACAAGGAAGAACTCGTATGAAGTGCTGAGATATTTGCAAAACTCCGGACCACAGGTGTATGCAGTGGGGAACGAACACGCGCTGTTGTCCTTACCGGGGAGCAGCACACTTCACCATTACACCATCCGGTCCTTCGCCTTGCATGTATCTCAGCTAGTTCTATCGATCTTTTTGCCATCAGCAA
>UYYA01004039.1:22701-135707 GCA_900624975.1 Angiostrongylus costaricensis | reverse complement strand
TTGCTGATGGCAAAAAGATCGATAGAACTAGCTGAGATACATGCAAGGCGAAGGACCCGGATGGTGTAGTGGTGAAGTGCGCTGCTCCCCGGTAAGGACAACAGCGCGTGTTCGTTCCCCACTGCATACACCTGTGGTCCGGAGTTTTGCAAATATCTCAGCACTTCATACGAGTTATATTTCACAACATACCCTGCCATTAAGAAGAAAAAGGCAGTAAATAAAAGCGTTAAGACAAGGAAGAACATTAAAATTAAAATTAAGAAGAAATGAGGTATATTCTCAACTTAATCTTCTAAGGTCATCCAATGCTACAAAAACTGGAACCATTTTATAACTTTGGTAAGGTAATACACCTAAACTTTTAAGAACACTCTAAATAATTACATTACATACCATCAATTAATTAATCAATTTAGTCACAGACCTTGTGGAATTACGACAATCTCTTGTATACCGACGAGAACACGTCCGAATTCGGTGGTAATTTTTAGTTCACCTTCTTGTGGAACTAAACGATAAAGCGTTGTAAAGACGACAAAGCCATTTATCAAAGAAAAGAAAATATCATAAAATATAAAACCAAGATTTTTACTAACCACAAAGAAATCTTCCATAGGAACATAGCAATTCAATAAATTTAAAAATGGCATTTCCAACTTTGAAACAAAATATCAGCTTATAATAAATTTTGTTAATTGCAACGAAAACTGCTAGAACCTAGAAATGTTTTCCAACAGCAGAAAAATTCTCATGTTTTGCCATGATTATATTATGGTTTTCTAGGAGACACGACATATACTTCTCTTGCTTTAGTGTTTCGAAGTTCTCATTTCGAACACGAAAGGCAATGAACAAGTGGAATTTCGTCCAGGAGGACATATTTGCAACTACTGCTATTTGTATCGTGTTGTGGCGCGTGTAGCGCAGTGGTCGGAGGCGCCCTGCAATACCTATATGATCGATACCAGCTCCCATAGCCCACCAAGCCTTCCATTCCTCAGGAGTCGGCAAATTGGTACCAGGCCTCTCTGGAAGGATAGCAGTACTAGCGCGATACTTCCAACAGTAGGCAATCGTGAGTGATCGTAAAGGCCAGATACGCATTCAGTCACCTCCAGTGATGCTTAATGAAGCCGAATGTATGGCGCATCTCTTAGGAATTGATCAACGCCGAGATCCTTATCCCCCTATGTTGTGTTATCAATATCTTAAAAGTTCTAATCCAAAACATGTTTAAATTACATGGAACACTGTAGAAAATATGCGTGAAATCAATGCAATAGAGCAAAGTTTGTTCTCTAAAGGCGTGAAGTTCTGAACTTTTGAAACACTGCAGCGATCGAGAAATTACCGTCTGTTCTCGAAATCGTCGTAAATTTGTTTGAAAAATATTAAAATAAGTAAGTTTTTTCGAAGTTTTAACACCAACTGTAGACGAGGATATTATCGGACCGTTTTGTCATAGACTAAAGGAAATTCTATGTTAAGAATATTATTATTATAGAATATATGGAATGTATTAAGGTCGCTGTGACGTCGGTTGTGGATTAGCAGTGACGCCATTCAATATATGACATACTTTCGTATTAATATTTCCATTTTATACCAGACAAATAGGTAGAAATGCTGTCGGAAATATTCACTGGCAATCACTTCTCTTACAACGAACGCTATCTATGCACAATGTTCTCATTCAGATTACTGCTACAGCTAAAATACCTATCGTTAAGTGCATACTAGTAACCAATAAAGTAATAATGATTATGCGACTAGCGCAGTAGTAATGTCAATCTGTACCCACATAGTCTCGGTTCGACCCCGCCCCAAATCAGTCAAGCCTCTCATCCCTATGAGATCCGGAAACAGGTACGAAACTTTCCTGATATCACATCACAGAAGTTAATAAGTGGTCGAGATGAAAACCTTGTATGGTTAATCCAGGGTTTTTGGAAAAATTGATTCGACCAGTATTCAAGACATTCATAAAGAACACCAAAACTCCTCAAACCTTAGGCGAACCCAGCTGCGAAAAATTCGAAGAACTTCGTGGATGGATGCGAGGAAATGGATCAGATGCAGGAAATGCTATGATCCGCATATGTGATTTAGGGTATTGGAAAAACAACAACGACCTCAATCATTTAGAAAGACATACAGTAATCTGCTAACAAACACATGGACGCTTCTCAACAATGTTTCTGTCAAAATATGCACAGCAACGAATTCAAAACATTCACTGATTCACTCTGTTGATAACTTCTGTACAGTTTGCACCAAAATTATTATATTATATTTGGTTTATTTACAAGACCCTCATAACAACCACTGTGCCGACCCTAGCACTTTTCATATTTGATTCGCTTCCTCGCATTCAAGAACCACGAACGCCTTCTAACTTTTACGTGTGGCTTCGGCTGCTGATTGAAGATTTCGTCTTCTTTTTATGAATGTAGCAGAACGCTACCCGAGTCCATTCTCCTTGCAATCTTCGGGACAGTCGAACTAAGACGTTTCCACTTGGAATGAAAGTATGGCGGAAGCCGAATCAACACCTCTACACAGTAATTCAAAGAACGTTCCTTATTTTAGCCAAAAACACTTCAGCTTCCAACAAGCAGATATGTTCATCCTTCGAAAAATTGTTGCGTTGAGCAGCTTGTGAATTAGATTTCTACCATATCAGTAATCTTTTGCCAGTTTTTTTAAGTAAAGTTGTGGGATTCCTTTCTGGAAAACACATATGAAGAGCGCTGAATTTTACAAGAATGAGGTCTACTATCGTCAACACTGATTCTCTCAACTTATTGTCAAAATTGTGATTTTTTTCACATGACTTTGACAGTGGAAACAAAATTTTGATAGAACTTGCGATGAAAAATTCTAAACTTATAGCCGAGATGGTCACTAGATTTTTCAAATCTTGTGTATGTTACATACAACACTTGTGATTCGCTCTAAATAGGCAAAATGAAGGAGAAGAAAACTTACCGATTAGGAAATCGCCATCAGCATTGTAAAATGCCTTACCAGTCATCGATGAGTTGCAAGCATATTGATGTATAGCGATACCAGAACGTGATACCACATCTCCACCACCACATATGGTGTAGAGACCATGAAACACACACCTTATTAATGGAACCGTTACGATTCTTCTCCGATCCTAATCTCACTGCATCGATTAGTTCCGACAAAGAGATGATATGCAAATAAGAGAAAACTCGGCTGAGTACACAACACTCACTAAGTGGTCTTCCTCGCTTAGTTTCCTCACACGTTCACTAAGAAATAAAAGACCGAATTATAATTACCTGAACGAAATCCACTCCCTTCACCTTTGGAAACGGAAACGGATGCCACCTATATTGATTAGGACTTGGTTCGATCCCAGCAAAATTATTGGTGCAGTTCTCAAACAAGACTTTCTCAAAGGGCTCATGTATTACGGAAGGACGAATGCGATACAGCCAGCTGGAAAAGTGTCATAAAATCAACGGCTAAGTTCAGGGTGAGTATTTTACTCGGACTACTCATTCAGAACTAGCACAGCTAAAGACTCGGTGATCGTGAGCTATTTCTTTCATTAGATTCAAAAAAAAAATAAGGATCTAAAATTTGAAATATCGCGACACAGTCGACAACGTTACTCATGAGTTGAATAAGGCAATCCGGACCCAAATTCAATTAGGACATCCAGCCCTCTGTCGGAGGATACGAGGAAGGACGGAGAATCATCACTGCTGTGACACATTCTCTAACACGATTTAGTACTCGAATTGACGGCCAAAGAAAGGAAATATAATTTCTATAAAATGAGCTCGCAGAGGACAAAAGTAAAACAGCGAGCTTAAAAGGCCAACTAAAAGAGAACAGGTCATACAACCTACACGGAAACCCAAAATGCATACGAAAAATCTTGGATAACTGAGTACCCAAGAACTTGACATAGAAAACTTTCCCGAAATATCGTTTTTTATTTTACTTGATTGAATTGAAATTAAAAAAACATTAATACCATAAAACTTCCCCATTTTCGATGCAAATGCTGTAGCCACCAGCATGAACGACAAATTCGTGGACATAATCTTTTGCGACTGGACGAATTCCTACTCATCTACTCTGTTCAATTCTTGAACTAGGGGTCTCGACATGTATAAAGAAACCCTCTTTTGTAGGTGCCCGTCACTTTATCTTGATGGGAAGAGCAAATTTTTACGTTCTTGAACAAAATAGGAGGATTTTAACGATTTCCACTTCAACTATATTTTTTAACAACTGACGACTTTAAGACGTTAACTGTGGCTCTGATGAAGACGAAGGCTTCGAAACGTTAGCCGTATAAACCTTACTAAGCCAAATAAATCTTGTTACCAACAACGTGTAAGCTCAACAATTTAAACGAATATATGTTTGAAATTGTAAGAATAAACTACTGTCGGTCACACATCCACTGAAATCGATGAGCAACATCACCAATGTGTTAAAGAGAAGAGCGTGTTTAGTGCTGAAGAGCTTAAATATCTCCGGATATCCAATTAACCATTTCCAATTCCAAACTCTTTCTCATCTTAATCTCATGGCGTAACAATCATATTACATTACATTGCTAATAGGCGATTGGTGATGGCAGCGTTAGGAAGAAAAACTAGCTGAGAGAAACGCAAAGCAAGAGCTTCCGCGGTGCAGCGTGTAATGCGCGAGCCCCCGGAAAGGGAAATCGTGGTCCTGTTTGCACCGCAGTCCAAGTTTTGTGAATATCTCAGCATCATCGTGGCTGTATTTCACATCATACTCCGCCGTGAAAAATTGTAATAGGCAGCGAATAAAGGGTTAACAATGCCATTACTTTCCAAGCTCTTTTTTTTTAAATTAAAAATTTAAATAACGAGAAATTCCACAGAAATAGCAAACCTCCTCTTGTTCATAAGACGTGGAGCAGTAAATGCAGTCCCACTCAACTGCTCCGCATACAGACCGTAAGGACATTTCTGAAGAAAAAAGTGATGGACATTTAGTGAACTGGATCTCCTTTCATCGTTCAACTTAGCACCTGGTCACCTGGTCTTGGTGATCTCAATCACAGATGAAACGAAGAATGCAAGAAAAATCAGAGATATGATTAGAAGCCGAAGAAGAATAAAGCTATCACTAGCTCAAAGACGTAAATAAGCAGTAAGAAACTCAACAAGCTCTTGACTTACCTGTGGAGAATTTCTTCCAACAGGAAGGGCGTCTGGACATCTCGGATCGTTGCTGGCAAATTCGTTACCGAATCCAGATTGGTAATTAAGCTTAAAACATACGTTAAGAATATCTGCATTAGGTGTGAGATTTTGTTCACAAGAATACAATGGTGTACTTCTAGGATTACAACACTTGCCAAATTACCAGATGTGTGGACTTAAATCAAATAAGAAGTATTATTTCACAGTTGATATTACAGAAAAACAATTAGTAATATTTATAACGTCTGCTGAGATCTCTCTGTAGAATCTAACCCCATCCAAGGCGGGATTATTTGTGCTCTGCTGTTACTTACTTGGATAATTGGCCGGCGCGTCCTCGCTAGTTATGCGGGCCCCAGCACGTCCTCTATTCTTTGGAAATTTGCTGGTTTAGCCATGGTGTTTCCCTCCAGTCCCGAGATCAGCCTGGCTAAAGTCCGCTCCAGGTCGTCACCACTACAGGCAGTCGCCGGCCATGTGGATCAGAGGGAGTTTTGTCACTATGCGACTAGTTTGATACCAGGATGGTGTTGGACCCTGGTAATGGTTTATTTTCATGGCTGGCCTTCCTGATGGAAATGCCCGACTCCTTCTCAGCTTTAGAGACCCTGCTTCACCAAGTAATAATTTAGAGGAAATTTATCTAAAACGCGATGTCGTTCCATTCAAGCCCAGTACACTTTTTGTACCATTACCAAAACACAAGGTGCCAAGAGTACAGTCCTCATCACTACAAGCATGTCGTATCTTTGAAGTTCTACTGTCAAATGTGTACGAGTCGAGAAGTGAAGGGCTTAATTCTAAAGTCGATCTGGAGGAAGCAAGCGACTTGGAGAGTTCACAAGAGTATTGGGGATAGAGTGAACAGAACAGAGAACGCTCGATTCAGTGCCCAACTCTTAAACTCCACAACACTATTCTCCCTACCTTAACATGGTCGTTACTCAAACAGGATGAAAGATCACACAGGAGTTTTGAGAGTGGAGTCGAGAGGAGAGTGCTGGGACTATCCGGTACCATGAAAGTGGAGGGAATCCGAAGCACTAACCTAAGTCTACGATCAAATATGAAGGGATCAGATGAGTGACGTCGCTCTGTGCTCCAAAATGTCTAAAATCAGGTGTACCGTAGACATGATGTGTCTGAACGACAATCTCATTTTCACTAGGAAGGCTGAATCCTGAACGCAATTCCATCTCACTGATAAGTTACGCATTCAGTAAGATTTTTAACGATGGCACTAACTTCCTCCTACACGGAGCACGGAGTTTTACGAAAGTCGATATGTTAATGAGCTTGGGTGACTTTATCGGAATACTGGACTCCTCGCTTTAAATTGCAGTTCGACATTCTGTTACCTGATATTACGGCTAGGCTCCGCATCACTCATGGTAATCTTGAGGCGAACATCTGTCGATTGACAAAGATTGACGAGATGATGGACAGTTCAAAAAAGCTCTAAACTAGAGCTTCTCCTTGTCTCAATGGTTTACCGCCTCATCGTGGTTAGGAGGTGTTGCTGAGCGGCGGGCTGTGATGTACATCGGGGGGATTCATCCCTAGCAGGGTCTCTCAAGCCGAGTCAGGCGTTTCCATCAGTAAGTCCAACTAAGAGTAAACCAATACCAGGATCTACCACCATCCCGGTATCAAACCAGTCGCATGATGGTCGATCTCCCTCTGACCGACAACAGCGGCGAATGAGTGGAGTGGTGACGACCTGGAGTAGAATTTGGCTAGGCTGACCTCGGGACTCCAGGGAACCACAGTGGCTAAATCAGCAAAACTTCGAGAAAATGGAAGTTATGCTGGGGTCCGCACAAGTGAGGCAGGTCCGTCCAAGTATCCAGGTGAGCGCAGTTTGTCCCAGTGGCACTAGGTACGACTCTAATCAATACCATAGTAAAAGCATCTCCTGCTTCATTGGAACAAAGTTGAACATTAAAATTTAGAAGAAAAGGTCTTATCTCTACTCTTCACTTAGAGAGGATTTGCAATAAGGACAAAAAGGGTGCAAAGATGGCACAGAGTGATGAGGACGTTGGAGAAATTCTGCGAACTGAGAAAAAAGAATGCGAGTCGAGGCAAAGAATTACAATTGTTATAAAGTCTAACAACTAAACAAAGGATGAACTCAGCATACCTTCTACTTTACTCAACCACGGGTTAATCCAAGGGGTTAACTAAATTTATGGACGGATGGCTCACAGGTCAGAAGCAATTAAAGGGACTTAGCAATGGAGCAGAGGCCACGCCCTATCTCACCACGAGCGTTAACTACATGATGAGGAAGACGTCGAAACGTCAGACGAATGTAAATAAAATAAGGATAAAGGTCTCGGCATTGATCAGTTCCTGAGGGGTGCGCCGTGCATTCGACTTCATTAAGTATCGTTGGAGGTGATTGAATGAATTTCTGGTCTTTACAATGACTCGCGGTGGCCTACCGATATATCGAGCCAGTGCTACTATCCTCCCAGACAAGTCTGGTACCAACCTGCCTACCCCGGAGGGATGGCGCTTGATGGGTCATGGGCACGGGGATCGATTCCTCGTGTGTGCCACGGTGGCGCCCCCAACCACTGCGCCACACGTGCCCTAGGATGCATCGATAGGCCACCACGAGTCATTGTAAAGGCCAAATATGCATTCAATCACCTCCAACGATACTTAATGAAGTCGAATGCACGGCGCATCCCTAAGGGATTGATCAACGTCAAGAGCTTCATTCTTTTATCCAGGCGAATATACACCACTTTTATCAACTTTTTGTTAACTTAACAGACCAGAAAGGTATTGATTGCTACCAGCGAGGTTAAATGACCATCGGTTTGAAGAGTATGGTTTTGGTAATGACGAGGTCCGCACAAGTGAATGTCAGGCTTTTAGTTTAGCTGACAATCCTAACAGTGCCGAGATGGGAAACTGCTCCGCATAAAATCCCATTAAACCGAAAAAATTTGGCTGTGAAGAGTTTCTGACGATATTCGAAGTAGAATGGCCGGGAAATCTGGTGCAACATTAGTGGCACTTTGGCATCTCGGCTAAAGCTTCAGTTAGTGCTGGAAACCGTTCCAAAAACAGAGAAAACTATACGGGAAACTCGGATCAAACGGCGTTGCCACTCTCATGACGAAGCCTAACTTTTTCGCTACTCTGAGAATATATTGGTATTTACATGTACTTTTTATTTGTAGATCGTCAATATTACTAGAAGCGGTTACATATAGGGTCCGAAGAAAACGCGACAGATGAAGAATGAGGAGTGTGAAGTGGGGCTAGTTGAAGTGGATTTCCTTGGGAGGAAGATTTCCTTTGAACAAATTTTTCTTTGTTTTGATGTCAAATTTGAAGACTACAAGAGTTAGACGAAATCACAGGAACATGAACACTACACAGAGTGCTAGACGAACGAAGTAGTCTTCAGCAAATACTTCCACACATCAGCCCATCATTGTTGATTAACGGCCCTTCATTAAGACATAAAGGATAAAGCATTCGTCATTGATCAATAGCCTCACGAATGCGCCAAGCATTCGACTCCATTCGTAACATCGTTGAGGTGACTGAATGTATATTTAACCTATACAATGTCTTGTGGTGGGTAAACATTCTCTGATTCCTGAGGTGTGGAAGGCTCAGTGAGCCCATGGTGTGCGATTGAACCAATGACCACGTGCATATTACAGTGAACCTCTATCCACTGCGCTACACTCGCCCCTGAAAGATCAGTAATCCTTACAAACTTCTACAAAGCGTTAAGAATCGTTCATTAGATTTATATTATGGTTGGTGTCTGGTACTATCGATTAATATGATTTAGTAGAGATCTAGCGATCAACGGTAGTCCACAAGACATTGGAAACAGAAGTCGAAGGAACTGAAAGATTTCTATACCCGTCATGATTATGTAAAAGATAGACATTGTATTTCTTGTGACCAGCTAATGAAATATCGATTTCTACACTTGACCAAGCTAGAAGGGTAAGAGTCTTTAAACAACAGACACTTCTTTGACAACAAAGAAAAAACACTCCTTAGATTTTAAATCATCAAAAGCAAGTAGAGTCGAGGTAACCATTGTGGGAAAAACTCTGGTAAAGTGGTGATCACAGGAAAATAGCTTCATAAAACTTGGATATTTCGACGTAAACGGCTTATGCCACCAGAATATGTTGTTGGCGGACGGTGAACCAACTCAGCAGCAGCTTCATCGATCCCGCCTATGTGAATCTCCTAAAATCTCCTTTTCGTAGCACCGCCTTCCATCCAGCATTCTCTCCCGCCTTTCCTCCAGCACACCAAAAGAATTCCCAGGAGACGCTGGCACTGCCATCTTGTTATATCCCTCAAAGGACCTCTAAGAATATCACGACAGCAGCAGAATTTCATACCACCCGACCATTGAGGGCGAATTTCAACATCTTTCTCTTCAACAAGATCTACCATTGAACGCGTCTGCTAGTCTGTGACTATTTGCATTTTCAACCCTAAGTAATTCCTACAATTACGATCGTCAAAGGACACCGACATGCTAAGCAGGCATTCCAGCCACTCAGTGTTTCCGATCATAGACCTATTTATTCAACAAAAGATTACAAATTACTTCGTCTGATGGTGAACAGGTTGACAAAGTTACCGATATGTCAGAGAATATCACGAGGAAAGAGAAAAAAGAAAAAATGGAAAAAATTGCAGAACAGATAGTCAGCACTTCCAAGGAACTGATAATACAATGAAGATTGGGTAATAAGCAAGCGCAAGCGTATAAAAAAGGACAAAACGTTCCGCGTTGATCAGTCCCTACAGGGTGCATTTTCATCGTCGCAGACAAGCCGGCTACAAATTTGTTGAACCCGGATAGATGGATGGAAGGTTTGGTGAGCACAAGCGCAGAATCGAACCGAAATCGATCCGATGTCCATTTAAACTTAAGTGAAAATCAGTTTTCAAAAATGTGTAATAGTGCCATGTAGAAGTATAAGAGCTGGATCCTAGGAGATCCGGAAATTTATGTTTTTGATGTTGAGTATTCCTACTTTACGGATCGTGCCTGCTCCAGCACATTTTTCATTGGTGTCTTTCTCATGCAATCGTGGTGGTTGGCCGTGTGACGATGTCCACAAGACTCATTTTATGAGCTATAAATCTTTTCCATCTGCGAAGACAGCTGACTTACTAGTCACAAAAACATCGACCCATCGTGTATACAGCCATCTTAGAGGTAGTCTGCTTATTATATGATCGGCCCGACATCTGTGTTTTGTCTCTGGTATTCGTATTCTCCTTGTATCTCAAAGACAGGCTAGCTCTCAATGATCTGAACTGTACATTCAGGCCAGACGTTTTATGTGCCGGATATATCTTAAAAAAAATCGTTGAAACGTCTTGTAGGAGATGTACGAAGGTTTTAAACTCAAAACTATCAAAGCATGTTTCTTCAGAGCGCCAGCAGTACTGCTGAGTCGAAAAGGTGAGCGTAGAGTTTCGGAGCCACCAGTTTCTCGCGAAGGACCCAAACGCAGCTCTTGTGCTCGCTTGCTGCACTCCTGCATTATTCCTCTTTCATGTTGTTTTCCATATTCACTAATGTCAGATTCCAATTTATGCGCGGTTTTATCTTCCTGCAGCTTTGTTGAGTTCATTGAGCATCGCCTGGTACTCCCCAAGATGATGATATCATCAGAGAAATGAAGATTTGGCATGAATTTTCCACCATTGCGTATGCTCTTCTTGTCCCAATCTAATCTAGTCCAAAACTTCATTAACCATTTCAATGCGGCTGTAAACAGTTTTAATGATATAATGTCGCCTTGTGGGATCCTATTCACTTTGAACAATGTAAGGAGTCGACGAAAAATCTTATTGTTTCATTACTTGGACAACGGCAGCTAATAGGACTACATTCGTTCAGTCACTGTCGAACGCTGCTCAAAGTCGGCAAAGATTAGACGCTACGAAGGATATTTTGGAAATCTTCTCATACTCATCAACAAATCACTCACTTCGCATTGTAAACTGCTAAAAAATTCTAAGTCGTGGAATCTCATTAGAATATCTGTCCGAAGTGGAGCATTGTAGAGGTGCTAAGAGAAGAAACGGACACGTAGGTGAGAAAACACTCGTTTTGGTTACTGACACGACAAGAGTACTTGAGTACCATCACTAATATGGCGGAGATTTCTTCCTAAACACGATGGACTAACTCGACCCATTAATGGGATTTCTGGCCCAATTTCATTTGGCAAATTACGCACGAATCGACCAGTCGCGTGAATGAGAATCGTAACAAAGAGCACCACTGCAAGATGTACTAGTAACAGTTTGTCTTATGCATAGTGATCTCATCTGTGTATTTTAGCTGTATTTTATTACTTCGTTAGAAATTTAGCAAATAGCCGAGGAATCCTCTAAAAGTCGAACCACCGATCGAAATAACATTTGTTTTCACATGAAATTTCTATGCTAATTTGTAAAAACTTGAACGGATATTTCTCTCAAGTGGAAAGAGATCCACATAGAACAGATGAAGCAGTTCTAAAGAAATGAATATACATTCATGCTTAATGTGTTTTCAAAAGTGTTGGTTTTCTGATTCTCAGAGTATCTGAGAACTTCAAATCTCTAGTGATGAAGCTGATTTTTCAATAACTGACGATAATTTCTTGGTCCTTCCAACGGTTTACTGCTTCATCGTAGCTGGGTGGTGTTCCTGGGTGTTGGGCTGCGATGTGCAGCGGTGGAATCATCTCCCAGCGGGGTACCCCCTAGCTGATAAGGAGTCCGGCGTTTCCATCAGGTAGCCCAGTTAAGAGTAAACTTATATCAGGATCCATCACCGTCCTGGTATCAAACTAGTCGCATGGTGGCAAATCTCACTCTGATCCACGAGAGCGGCGACTGCTTGTGGTGGCGATGACCTGGGGTAGATTTGGTCATGCTGACCTCAGGACTCCAGGGGAACGCAATGGCAAAACCAGAAAAACTCCAAACAATGAAAATTACGGATGTGTCTGCACAAATAGTGAGGACGGGCCGTTCAAGTATCCAAGTAAATATACAAGTAATCTCTCGACCAATGAGCATTTCAGGAGCTCAGAACTTTATAGATCATGGGAAAAATTTTACTCCATTTCATTAATTGCATATAAACCTTATGAATATAAACATATAAGTGTAGTGTGCTTTCAAATTTAGACACGTTTGAAATTAAAACGTTTAAGGAAGTTGACAACAAGATATGGGTTTTTAAAATTTGGAAGTTTCTAAGAATTCCAATGGAACGAGGCAGTTACAATCGTAGGAGTTTCATAAAGGAACACTATCATGTCCTGCTGTACGAAATCCCGCTCATTCGTTTGATTTCGTTTTCGAAATATGAGCCTCTGAAGAATCAAATGAAAGAAATATATGTCATGGGATCCAGAAAAATCGGACTTAATCGTGGTAAAACGTGAGAACTGTTAGTCTGTAGGCAATGAATGACTTGTGGATTATAACACTTTTTCATTAGAATTATCGCAGCCGCTTATGAGCTAAGGTATGTTAGTTAAAAGTTGATGGTTGCCATTATTTCAGCAACATATGGCTCCTACAAATGTTACACTTTCACTGAATAATAATTCTTAGAAGAGAAAACCCATAGCACAGTAGTTGTCGTGTGATTTAGTGCGGACGTGTAGGCAGTTCGGTCCCAAACAGAGCCCACTGAGCTTACCATCGCTATGGGGTTGTGAAATTGGTTGCAAATTTGTTCAAGCTCAGCTCACTACCTCCAGTTCACAAAAACTGTACACTACTTATGATAACGCCCTAGCACAACTGTTCCAGGATTAACCACAACGATGCTGAGATATTCGCAAAATTTGGACGCCGGGTTAGATCGAACCATGATTTTCCTTTCCGGGGATCGCGTATGACATACTGCACCACGGAGACCCTTGATCTTCGTTTCTCTCAGCTAGCTTTCTATCTACCAGTGCCATCAGCAATCAACCGTCAACGGGATTGATCTGGGGAGCCCACATCGGCATTGAACCCAGTTAAACTATTCCAGGATTACAGGGAGAACCGCCTCCACCAGCACTCAAAGACATTCATAGAGACGAAAAAATCCTAAAACAGCAGCCGAAATCACACAGAAATCGGGTCCATAAGCACATATAATCTTTCTAGGATCTTGCTTTTACCATCCTCTCTTTTAGAAATAGGAAAACAAAATTGCTGGCACATCAAAACGTTAAATTTTTAATGCAAGAGCGGACTCACATTCTTGAAGTCGGCCATCATGCGGGCGTCAGTAAAAGAACACACACAAGGAGAACCTACGAGACCACCCTTATCTACAAAATGTCTGCGGCACTCTTGACATTGGGCAGTGCCTGGCATTCTAACGATTCCTTTGATATCGCAAGGGTCAGTAGATCGATCATTAACAGACACAGCTCTCTGCCGAATAGGCAATCCGGTTTTTGAGTAAGAGATACTATTTTTTCAATGATTGGAGATGATGTGATACAGCAACAATAACGTTTGCCTAACATCCACATTCGAACAGGTTGTTATCATGGTTAGTTAATCACTTAGTGAAACAACGGCATTCACCTTGGTGCCAATGAAAGACGGAATTTGTAGAATAATATCCTTTAGGAGTGTGTAGCGCAGTGGCTAGAGGTGGAATACACAACTGGCTTTTGGCTCGATCGCAACTTTAAGGCTCACTAACCACTACGTCCCTCCGGAGTCGGGAAATTAGTACCAGGCCTGTCTGGGATGATAGCAATACCGACTTCACACATCGGCAGGGTATCGCGAGTCATTGTATAGACCAGATATGCGTTCAATCTCCTCGACCGATGCTTAGTGAACTACGAACTTGCATGCATGGCCTATCTCTTAGGGATTGGTCAATGCCTAAAGCTTTATCGTTTGTGCTTTATCCCTATCATATGCTCTCATACTGTATATGTCAAAAGCGAAAATGACGCAAAGGAAATGAACACTGGGTAGTCGTTTTTTCTCACTGATAAGATAACGGGAGGTTATTCTAACCTCGTGCTAGCTTATCAACGAGGAAAAAAAAGGTGGGCTAGCAAATTTAAGTCACCAGACTTTTTATTGTCGTCAACGAATTTGTCATTGAAACATAAAGATATATCAAACATATTATTTAAGAAAGTGCCATGTTATAAAGGTTTAATTACTCAAGATCGAACTTCGGCACAACTGTGATTAGTCTCTCGTAACAATAACAATTGAACAGTTTTTGGCTAGCATACTACAGCCCGGCTATGTAACGAGAAAATCTGTTGGCAGATGAAAGAGAAGACCAGTAAAATGAGTTTAGGACGACGTGAACGTTCCCCAGGACGACATTTGTGAAGAAGTGACGAGACTAAACAGACAGTCTTATGCCGAGTTTTCTTCACTATGACTCAGTCAATTAACAAGTAGAGCCTCACCGTTAAAGAGTATAAGATGACGTCTAGGTGAGCATTAAAATGCATTTTAATTTGTTTAGCGTCATATGCCTGCACACTGTTCACTATATGCTAATGAGAATTGTCTAGGCAAGGAATGTAGAGGAGAAAAGGATAGAGCGTTGATCAATCCCTACAGATTGCGTCGTGCATTTCACCACATTCGTATCGTCGTGGAGATAATTGTATGCATACTTGACCTGTGCAATCACTTGCGGTAGTCAGTATTCCTATCGTTCTAGATATACCTGGTACCAATTCTAGATATATCTGGTACCAATATCGGATACATGGAAGACTTCCTGATCCAAGAGCATGAGATCAAACCAGCAGTCAATCCAGTATGCACTGCAAAACATCTCTAACCACTGAGCGACACGTTCCCATAGAAGAGTACCTGGGTACTTATTAAACAAAAACTTTAGCGGAAGCGCAAGATCAGATGCGGTCAAGGCCACAAGTATTTTAGCACTGATTGTTCCAAGAAACGGAACAGGTAATGAAGAAAGAGCGCGAACGAAATGAACGGATAGTTCCAGTTCAGTTACGAAGTGAACTGCAAGAAAGGAAAAAACGGTGGGTGCGTATGACGTTAGTATTTATCGCGTGGGTGCAATTTAAATCTAGCATTTTGAGCCTACTGAAGTACTTGAATGAATAAACTGCATCTGAATATGACATCTCTATGATCCGACGGAACAAAAATCCGAAATCTATCAGTGTGTTGATCACGGGTGGACACTCAGAAAAAATGTATACGTATTCGGCATCAACGATGTATGATTGTAAACGAGTCGGCAGACGTTTCTCGAGTACCTTTTGTCACCAACACCTTAGGAACCACTACAAGTTTCACAACTAAATAAAATGTATGTTTTTTGCCTTTGTTTACTTTCCCTTATCACCTATTCTTTCCTCATGGTGGGATATTATGTAAAATACAACCAGAATGGTGCCGAGATATGAGCAGAACTCGGTATTTCAGCTGGGCTTCGAACCAGTGACAACCCTTTTCGGGTGCCCATCACACAAACCGTGGCACTTGCGTTGTTTTTCTCTCCGCCAGTTTTCTATTTTGACAGTGCTATCAGCTTTCAGCTTAACTGAATTCAACGCCGACTTATGCTCCTCACATTATTACCATTGACGAGTGATGGCTGACAGCACCGATAGAGTAGAACATGGCTAAGAGGAAGACAAAACAAAGGTCTCGGTTAGTGTGGTGGACAGCACAAGTGCTCCCGTAAGTTGTAGTCACTGGTCCGGAGCCCATCCGAGGCTCCAAGTTTCACTCATTTCTCTGCGTCCTTGTAGTTGTAGTCCACATAAAATATATGTATTTAATGCTGAATGTTACTGAGTTGATGTCAATCTAATGACTACCATAGTTATACCGCCCTTATGTAGCAATCATTTCGATGCTTACTTCAAGCTTAATTAACCATATCGTAATTTCTCCAACACTAAATCTACACTGGTTGAAATGGCGGTTCCGAACTAACGAATTCATATCATTTTCCTTCATCGGTTCAAACCTAAAAGAAACACTGCAGAAGCAACAATTCGAGCTCTCATTAACCGATTCCGCCTCCACTACTTGTTTGGTGGACTATGCGTAATTCTTCGTCGGCTGCTGATTTTCTTTTGACAGTCAAAAACCCGCTCTGAACAAGTAGCGAACTCAGAGGGGTTGTGAACATGACAGGCTTATAGAAGAGAATTGGCTCTATCATTCTATGGATGTCAATAATATGTGTGGTACTATTTACTGTGATCCATTATACAAATAATTATGCAAATACATTGCTGTCTGCAATTGGAAGTATTTTCCAGCTTATGTTGAGTCTATTTCGGATTTTTTTTATAACCAGAGATCCTACAAAATAGAAGCGATTTATGATAAGAACTAAAATTGAGTAGCAGCTAACTCCTTCTTAGTTTATTACACTAATTTTGATTTTGAAATTTTTGATTTTCTGATTCATCCAAACGGTTTACCGCCTCATCGTGGCTACGAGGTGTTCCCCGGTTTGGGGCTGCGATGTACAACGGGAGGATTCGTTCTTCCGGTAGGGTCTCCCAAACTGAGAGGGAGTCGGCGTTTCTATCGGGAAACCTAGCTAAGAGTAAAGCAATACCAGGATCCACCGCCGTCTTCGCACCAAAGTCGCATGGTGACAAATCTCCCTCTGATCCACAAAGGCTACGACTGCCCATAGTGGTGAAGACCTGGGGCAGACTTTGGCCAGGGTAACCTCGGGACTCCAGGTAACCACAATGGCTAGACCAGCAAAACTCCGAAAAGGCGGAAATAATCTTAAGGTAGTATTAACAAAAGGTACTCGATAAACGTCTACCGACTTGTTTACAATCATATGTTGTTGACGCCGAATACGTATATATTTCTTCTGGGTGTCTAGCTACGATCAACAAGGCACTGATAGATTTAGGATTCCTGCTTCGTCGCATCATACAGATGTTATATTCACGTGCAATCTATTCGATCAAGTGCTTCAGTCGGCTCGAAGCGCTAGATTTATGCTGCCACTAACAGTAAATAGTAATTTTATAAGATTCCACCGTTTATTCATTACCGTTCACTTCGCAAATGAAGTGGAACATCCATTGATTTCTGTAACGATTTTTCTTCATTCCTTATTCTGTTTCTTGGAAGAGTCAATACAAAAGTGTTTGCGGCCTTCAAATGCCTTTCTATGGACACGTGTAGCTCACTGGTTAGAGATGTCCTGCAATAAATACTGGATTGACCACTGGCTTAACCCCACGCTCTTGGCTCGCTAAGCGTTTAATCTATCAGGACTGGAAAAATTGGTACCAAACTTTTCTGTGACGACAGGAACACTGACTTACAGCGGTTGGCCACAACAAGCCATTATACCGCCCAATATGCATACAAATAGCTCAACGATGCTACGAATGGAGTCCAATGCACAGCGCGACCTTAGGTGTTGATTAAAGCCGAACGCTTCATCCTTTTATCCTCCACGTACTTTTCATAGAGAAGTGCCACCAGCATATGGTGAGCAATATACGAGTACAGCTTTCGCTCGTGCTTAAGACGCTAAGCAAATCAGAATCCATTTCACTGCTCGCGTAGAGGAACAACCTATTTTCTTGTAATCTTAACTTTTACAATAGACGAAAAAGCATATAGAGATGTAGCAGGAGCTAGTGATAACTATCTAAAGACGACTGTGGAGAGTTATCCTTTCAAAAACTAGTCGGGAGGTTGCGTGTGGACCCAGCGTTTGCCAATCAACAGAGGCTCGTCATTTGGCCGACAGTGGAAAACTGGTGAAGTTGTATAAAACGCTGAACGAACTCAAAAGAAACATGTAGTTCGCAGTCATGAGGTCTCTATCTTTCTAACTATTATGCGACCCCACATCATATGTATCACAACTGCGAATGCCAAGACTTCCTGCATTCGATTCATTTCTTGGCGTCCACCATTTGGGAAGGTCTTCGAAACATTCTGCGCGCAGCTTCGCATGCTGCCTGAGGATTTTTTTCGTCTTCGTACCGAATTCCGCTCAATGGTGGTCGAGTCCGATTGTCCCGGGAATTTGGAGATAGCCGAGCGTTCTCACGTTGATTGTAGGGAGCGAGCTTGTCTCTAACAAGTGTGCCAATTTCCCAACCCTGAAGGGATGACAGGTTTGGTGGGCTTGGGCAGGGTTCAACCAGCGCCTAACTGGGTTTGGCTGTCAACGTGATGATCGGGAACACTACCACTGCACTACTCGCTCCCTTTGAGGCCTCTTTTTAGCAGCAAAGCCCACAGTTTCTTCCACTATCGTGTTTTATGATTAAAACTGGATTCTTCACGACAAATGACGATATTTAGCTTAACGATCTGTCCCATCAAGCTCGTAAACGCTTCTTAAGGTCAGATTTTACATCAAGAGGAAGTTGTGATTAGAGTTTCTTAGACTGCTTCCCCGGTCAATCCTCACGTTTATGAATGCTGACAAAGTGTTCATATCGCCCAGTTGTGAAAAGCTGTAACGTCTTTATCCGAAGTTGGTCAGTTTTTTTCACAATAACGCTTGACCACGCCTTGAACAATTACCACCGCAGAAGCTATGCTAAGTGGGTTACGAAGCTCTGTTTCATACTGCACCGTAATCGAACCTTTGACTAACAGGTTACCACTGTTGCATGGATATCGATATCTAGTTACCAAAAAAGGGCTCAACAACAAAGCAACTATTGAAAACACTTTGGAGGAACTTGTGAATTCCAGAACCTCAATATTCTAGTCTACTGAATCAATCACTCTGTGTTTTGTTGGAAACAGTGAGTAGACTCCAGTCGTTACCTAGCTAGCAATTCAATATCCTCTTCTACATGACTCGTCCTCACACCAATTGTGCGGATCTCGGCGTTTCCTGCATGCGATTCGTTTCATTGCATCCATCGCCGACGAAGGTCTTCGAGTTCTTGCGTGTGAGTTCGGCTACTGCTTATCGATTTCTGCTTCTTTATGAATGTCGATGGATATCATCGACGTTGTACCTCCTGGAATCTGGGACTGGAGATAGCGAGTTGATACCGGACAATCCCGATACCAGTTTCTCGATCCCGGAGAGACAGTAGACTCAATAGGTTCTAGGCGGCATCGAACAAGCTTAGTCGTAGTAAATAGCAATCCTGTTGAATAGCAGCATAGAGTTCTATTAATGGACTGCCTGAATATCCATCATAATCTTAACACTGTGTAATCATGGTTGAATGCAAAATGTAGCAGAAAGTCAAGGTCGTTCTTGAAGCACTGTTTTAACACCTTCTCAGATCAGTTTGAATCCCACCGATGTACTGTACTACCACCTCATTGAAGCTAACTAGTGTTCTTAAATGCCGAACTGCAATGTACAGCGGGGTCGATCCCCTAGCACGTTTTCGCATGCTCAGAAGTTTAGAATTTCTACTCGGAAACCCAAGTTAAAAATTCTCAACGTGGCGAGCTACTGTCCGGTGCATAAACGTCAACTGCTTGTGATGGGAGCTTCGAATTGCCCTTACACCGCTCTTTCGGATTTCTAGATGAAAAAGATCTTGTCCGATTGGCATAGCAGTCGAGTAGACATTGCGCTGGAGCTCCCACAGTTCTTCACTAACAACGTCATCCATACAGAATGACACGGAAAAAATGAACATTTGTCCCAAAAGAAATGTCATAGACATCTGACAATACTGCGAACAGACCTAGCTTAACCACTTTTATGGAAGCATTGAAAGGCCCTTACCTTTAAGTCCAATAATGGAAATGGATTGTCCGCCAAACCCATCTGCGTAACTATATTCCGCACTGAACCAGCATAATGGTTTGTCCTTAGCTTACTTCTCAAAAGTGCATAGGAAAATGCTATACTTTCAAAATTTATAATTGTGCACAGTGCCGAACTACGGTCTCTCCAAGCAGGAAGAAATGTGTGCTCAAGCTGAGATCCAAGCTTGCCATTTCCTTCGCGATAGACATTGTCAACGAATTTTTTGGCTCTTCATGGCACTGAACATTCAGTACCAAACAGCCACGCATCATCGTTCATTTGTATCATCAGCCAATCATTTTTCATGCACCACCTACATTTAATCTATATAAATACGATATAAAATCCAGTTAAGCATAAAATTCTTCAAGGGAAAACGCGCAGTTTCTAAATTCTGAAAAGTCAACAAATATATATACGTACATGCATATATATATATATATATATATATATATATATATATGCACATGTATGTATACATATGGCAACAATCAGTTCAACAAATCGGGAGGGGAAAAACCAATAAAAGGAGCTTAGTAAAAAGAAGGCAACACAATGTCAACAATGAATATGGTGTACTTAGAATCGTGATTTTTGGGATTCTCTACGCCGCTGCGATGTGGCGCTTTGAGTTGATGCGCCAGTTCCTCCCCAAACACGTTTACTATGGCTCTCAGACTGACCAGGACGTCGGTCGCTCTGAAATAAATATTTTGCAAACCATATCGATCGTCTTGGTTAGTTTTTCAGTGTTAGTTAGAGGGAAAGTGGCCAGTGAAAGTATGTAACCATACGAAAAATTTCCTTTGCATTTTAAGTTGGTATTTCGTTTAGTTTATACAACAGTCAGTCACACTACTATGGGTGACCATGATCCAGTTTTCAAGAAATTTGAAATCAAGGAAAAATGAAATAAAGAATTTCTTCGAGACTACCGTTGCGAAATTGTGGAAGAAAAGGCATCACTAGGGCTGACCTGAAACACTCCCCCACGCTCTCCCTTTTGTTTCTCACCCTGTCGATCGCTACGCCCAGGAAACCACTGTCCAGGACCAGCATAACCACTTCTTCCAGTACGGGGCTCAAGAATCTGAATAAAGGAGCTACTCTAAAAACATCTTCTTCAAAACAAAAGTTATGTAACCCTACATAGTCCACTTTCCAATGTACCTAACAAGTTGTTGGCTCCTAATTTTCAAAAACTGGTACAGTCATTTCATCGACTTTTGTGTAAGTTCTCGCAAAAATAATTAACAACTGGATCAGAAGTTTCTCTTTTGATCAATTAAAAGTCTTCTGAATATAAGCAGAATACTACTCGAGCGAGATAATAAATAAAAAAAATTGCCTGTTCATTGTTATCAGCCAGTTGTTGCAATTTATCTGTAAGATTCAATGCAATCATTTGAAGGCGCGAGGGCTCTACGCGATGCATCATTAAGCAATCTGTTGGCTCGTCGAGAGTAGCGGATAGCTCCTCTTGAATAATCATTTTGCTGCAATAATCACAATGATTTATGAAAGGGTAAAAGGATAAAGCTTTCTGCGTTGATCAATCCCTGAAGGATGGGCCATGTATTCCGCTTCATTTAGCATCGGTCGGTGGTGATTGAATGCATGTCTGGCCCTTACATGCCCTTACTCACGGTGGCCTATGGGATGTATCGAGCCATTGCTGTTATCCTCCCAGAAAAATTTGGTACCAATTTGCTGATCCCGGAGAGATGGACGGCTTGGTGAACCACGGGTGAGGGGATCAATTCCATGTGCATTGCGAGGCGCCTCCAACCACTGAGTCCCACAATGATTTACCACAGGAACAAATAGCTCATGATAATCCAGACTTCGTTTAATTGCTTATTTTTGCAGAAGAAATATGAAATAAAATGGATGAAATCAAAACTAACCTGATTACACTATGAACTTGTTTTTTGTCCAACTCAAACAAAGTTGCCAATTTTTTAAGAGATACTGTTGCATAGACAGTTGAATACATAAGTAAATAGGTCCTATAAAAATATTAACAATTAACCAATGTTAATACTCTAATTCTGCCACACTAATATCTGAACAATGACAAAGAAAAGCAGCGCTGAAAAATAATTTATACGCTCTAACACCAACCTAAGCGACTCTTCTTGAATGCGCTTAACCACCATTTCCTTCACACTTTCTGCGTTTCGGAACAAGTTCCATACCTACAATATTAAAGCGGTAAAAAGATATAAAAAACAAAATCTCGTCGACCGTTGACAGGAATTTGCCGCGTTTAGGCCAAGATTTTTTCTGGACAGCAACGAATCGTGTGATGGTGGCAACTACTAAGACTAGTCGGCCACCGATGGTGAAGGATTTAACAAACCAAATCCCGTTATACTAAGGCATAAAAGCACAAAAATGTGCCCGAGAATATCACACACCTTCTGGTTCATTTTATCGTTAACTATGTAATCACGACACTTCTTCCAATCACCAGCTAGCATTGCTCGAGAAGCAGCGACAACATGCTCCCTGGTATTTTCCGGTGGACCGATCAAAGAAGACTTAAATATTCCATTATTACTAACAATCTACCAGTTTGTTAGAAAAGCCTTCTAATAAATGCAGTTGAAAGACCAAACACATTTCAAATATCGGTTATCAGAAACATAAAAAGATATAGAACGAAAGCTGGATCACCCACTTTCTCACTTTGTTTGAGCTGATAGTGGAAACTCCGGCTAAGCAATCGTCGTCGCATTTCAAACTCACAGCTTGCCATATGTGGAATTTCTAGCAACATAGAGCAAATCAGATAAACACACTCCATTAATTCTACGTTTATGTGCATGTGATAAGGCACTTGACGCTGACGTTCCAACTTCTCCTAAATATATACCGGATATCAAAGTAGCTCGTAATGAGTTAACTATTATACTTCCTACGAGTTGATGTTACAAGACCAAGAAATTCGGTACTGCTAAGTTTGTCGAGATGGAAGATTCTAAGCTTCAGATGAAGAAAAAAACAAGCGGTTCTTACAACAGAAGAATAGTTGTTAGAACCTATAACAACATTGTATGGAAAGGAAGACCTGTTCAGCAGTCCTTTCGTGCTGTCTCATAGTAACTGCTTGAGCAAGCAATTCCTTAGCTCGTTGAGTATTCTGAATCTCAGACAATCCCTGATGTGCCTCCTTAATAAAGCCGTGGCGGAACGCACAAAGACCTAGTTGACAAATGGTTCGATTGTAGAGAATCTGTAAGGAACACTACAGCAGTAGTACGTATTCCTGGACTTTCGCACAAACGTCATAAAACATAATTTTAGAAAACTGCTGAACATAGATCTAATCACATATAAGCAGAATAGCTTATTTACCTGCGTATCTGTGTCTGAGTGATCAACGATAGCTTGAAGATGACTCATTAACATTAAATCCCTAGCACGGTGCCACTCATCATGCAGCGCTAACCAGTATACATGGCATAACATTGCTCGTTGTCTTAACCGTTTTTCCTCGTCCAGAGCATAAATCTTCTTGCAAAGTCGGTCCATTATATCACCAACAGGCTCATCACCGTCGTAATTGTCTTGGTACTGAAATAAAAAGTGGTTATCGTCTAAAACAGCTATTGCACAATAATCTACGATTTATTTCATATTCAATTTCCTGTTGAAACTCTTTATAAACGAAACGTCTTCACATCTACTACGCTAATCCCAGCATTTTCTGCATTCGATTCCTTTACTCGTAACCCTCACCAACAGAGATGATGGTAGATGTCGTTGAATATTAGTAAAGTCAAATTCTCCTGAAGTGTTGGAATAGCTGGGCCAGAGTTCCATTTTGGACTGCAGGAAGTGCATCGTTCCCATACTAGTACTAATTTTGAGACTCTGGAGGAATGAGAGGCTACGTGACCCCAGAGAATGGGTTGAACCAGCCCCGTACTCGTTAAGAACTTAATTACCTACTTGGATATTTCGACGGTCTGTCCTCACTAATTGTGCGACCTCCAGAATATTTTCCATTTTTCGGAGTTTTGCTGGTTTAGCCACTGCCGTTCACTGGAGCCCCGAGGGCAGTCTGACAGTCTGCCCCAGGTCGTCACCACCACAGGCAGCTGCGGCCCTTGTGAATAAGAGGGAGATTTGCCACCACGCGACTAGGTTGATATCAGGACGATGGTGGGTCCTGGTATCGGTTAACTCTTAGCTAGGTTTCCTGATAGAAAACTGGATTCTTCAACTTGGGAGACCCTATCTGGTAGTTGTACATCGCAGCCCGACACCCAAGAACTCCCACCCACGATGAGGCAGCAAACCATTGGGAAGCGTGAACAACTATCTACCTATATGTAAATTTCTCGTCTTTACAACGGTTTTACAAACAAGAGCTTCATCAGTTCTTTGTTTTGAAAGCAACTTAAGATGAAGATCACTTGCATGGCAAAAATAAAGTGTTCCACAAAGACCTGGATGGCATGTATCATTGATCAAACATAAAAGACCTTATAGTAAAGATGCTCGATTCTCGTCATGTATACTTTGCAAACTTCGTCCACATCGAAAATATCCTCATGAATGCGCTCCTGCACGTATTTCTCGGTCCGTTCGATCAAAGTACACATGTCCTTCTCTCCTTTCAACCTCAAAATCACCCTTTTCATACTTGTAGTAAAATTTTTTTAAAATAGAATTACTGATTCGAAAGCATGAGCAGTCCTTAGACAATGAATTCCACTTGGAAACAAAAGTGCGCTAGAAAATAAACGCTAACTTTTCAATATAATCATTAGAATGACAGTCGGCATTCTGGAGAATTTTCGTCAATTCACTGTCAAGACGCTGAACTGTCATCAACAGTGATCCTTGGATCTTGTACGGCATTGTTTCGTCCTAAAATAATTACTAGTTTATAAGAGTTCAAGCAGAAAATAAATAAGAAGTCCCATTGTGATTAAGTACAAAGTTAGCTAAAAACCTTCAGATTCTCTTCTTCTTCAAAGAACTTTACTGAAAGTTTAACTTCTGGATGTGCTATTAAAATGTCTAGAAGCTCCGTAACCGCAACAAGCGTCCTGAAACATGTGAACTTTACTTCAACACTCATTACATCAGAAAATGAGGAGGGTACTCACTTGTTGAAGTTTGAGAATTCCATGAAGTCACTAATTTTTGTGTTTATTTCAAAAAGCGATGAAATGATGTTAAACAAAATTTTGACAGAAATTCCAACACCGAGCTTTTTCTGAAAAAAATAAGGGTACCAGTGAGAACATTCGACACGAAAGAAAAAGACACAAACATCATGAAGGACGAAAAAAAAAACAATTTTACCTCTTCGGCAATTTTATATAACTCTTGTAGTAGGCGTACGTGCTGCTTTCTGTTCGTGCCTAAACGACCCCTTGATGCCATCACCTCGGTCAGCTTACTGATCATCGCCTACACGACAATATAAAATTAAGCCACGTATTTTTTCAAATGTTACACATGCAAACAGCTTCATATAAATTAGAGTAAAATTTCTTTCCCATAATGACGAACATTTAAAGCCCAAAAAATCTTGACAACTTCATAAACAACTTTGAAATGAAGGTAAGTATAAGATTATGTTTCGGAAGTAAACCTGAAAGCAAAATTACTGCGCTTCTCAACAACATATGAATTTGTCATGCTTTTTAGCTAACCCAATTTCAAGGTGTATTTTAAACGAAATTCGCTCACATCTGCCAAATTAATGGACCAAATACTATCAAAAGTTAAATCAAACCTCATGTGTGACCTCTTGTTTGGGTTCAAACAGATGAACTTGTTTCTCCTTTGTAATAGGTGTCCATTCACCACCATCATCGTCCTCGTCATCGATGAGATCAAGTGCAACCTTTAAAGTGCTGTTAATACATCAACGATTGATTAAGAAAGCAAAAAAAAACTATAAAAACCGAAATTATGAGTTCCAACTTCCTAGTTAAATTGACACTAGCCGGGAATTAGCAAAAAAAAAATACACGCACACCAGAATGACCCTTCCCTAGAGACCGTGTCGCGATGAGGTCAATCGTTTCCTCCAATAGTGATCATCGTTTACTGAGGTGGTTTGCTTCATGAATAGTTACGTCTAAGGAAATCACTGCGTTATCTACCGATCTACAAGTTGTATAGAGCCGTCAACAATCACGGGTGACGTGGGCCATGAAACATTCCCTTCCATGTGACCATCCTTATGGCGCCTCCCTGAGATCTATTTCACTGACTTTCGTGTGCACTTGTCGTCGATTCTTCTCATCAGATAAAGAGTGGAGGATTCGGATGCCTAGTAGAACGCAGGCACATAATTTCACAGTAGATTTGGACCTGTCAAATGGTCACTAACTTGTATAAAAATCCAATTTTGTATTCGATCTGTACAGTTTCTTTTAATTAAACCATTCAATCCGGCGTATATCACGTTATAAGTTTTCCATGATCCAGGTTTTCTTCCCACTTATTCGCAATCCTATTGCTCTCCTTGCTTCGTTGAACTCTTCCAGCATATTTCAAAAACTTTCCTTTAACCACGACATGACTAATCAGCATTTGTTTCCGAGCTAACACGAGGTTGAAAAACAACTGTATTCGGCTAATGTTTCGACGCATTCATCTTCTTCAGAGCCGGTGATCCAAGTCGATGCCCACAGTTGTTCGCACACTCGTTGTCGTTCCTTCTTCGTCGTATCGAGTCGGAATACATCAGTATAGTTTTTATCTCACATTTATTTCTTTGTATGGTGATGATGTCGGCGAAAAGATAAAGGCTACACACACATATATATGTGTACATACATATGCGTATATATATATATATAATATATATATATACATATATACATTCATCACAGTGGAGTGATTTTACTATCCATCTTAGTGTTCGGTGAACAAGGTTTGGCGAAACGGCATCATACTTCGAAGAAACAACGGTTGCTAAAACAATACACTAGAACTTCTTTTTAAGGTATACTCCCACTCATAAGCGACGAACAGAGCATCTCTTCCATGCTAAGTTTTTCCAACGTCGTAGCCTCAGAACTGTGTTTCTATGCTCTAGATCCCAAGAGAGATAAATTTACTGACGAGTGCTCGTTACTCAGCAAATTCTGTGTCATGGCACAAGATCTTTTACTCTATTTCTATTGTTAATTTATTATATGACCCAGGATCACATGTACTACACTCTGCAGATCTTGGCACTTCATGCGTTCCATTCCTTTCTTCGCAAACACCAACCACAAAGTTCTTCGAATTTGTGCTTGTCGCTTCAGCTGCTGCTTGAGGATTTTTCACTTCTGCTGAGAATGTCGTTGAGTGCCGGTCGAGCAGATTCTCCTTATAATCCTGAGAAAACCGCGTTTGAGATCCAAACGTGGATTGAAATGAGTGAGGTTGTTCCAAACAAGTCTCGTATCAATTTTCCATCCCCAGAGGTACGAGAGGCTTGACGGACTCGATGCTTGGTACCGCCAGAACCTAGGTATGCTGGCCTACCCCGTAATGAACGGGATGACTACCACTCGGCTCCCTGCTCCCGCACAAAGTGTGATGAACGTTAAACAGCGAAACATCACAGTTTTCAATTGCAAATTACGGAGTGAGATAATGGGAATGTCACCTTCGGGCTAAAAGCGAAACAACTAGCAGTTTTCCCTGTAAGTTGCAAAATTCTTGCAAGAATCTGTGACCACCTTTAAATTTTCCTCATCTGCTGACTTGTATGGAAAGGACTGACAAGCAGTAATTGATGATAGTTACGTTCCCTTCAAACAACGGTTGGAGAACGAGGAAAGACAAACAAAATGGTCGAAATTGCAAGAGGTGACGTGATAAGTTTACTGAACGATATGCGACAATGTTTATGTCACCGATATCTTGCAGCACAACTTTACACTCACGTATAATAAGAATCGCCTAGTTCAATTAACATATGTTGGTGTCCCTGATTTTAGTTCGTAGTAGAGCGACGTGGAATTCTATATGCCCTGTGACATTAGCAACTGTGCGAAGATCTAAATCTAAAGAAACTTTTCGCTGTATAAACGCAAAACAAGAAACACTGCATGGCCTGCCATGGACAATGTTTTGACCCGTTCTTTTGTGGTAAGAGCTGAGCTTGAGCCGTTCTCAGATTTTTCACCGTATCGTCTTGCAAGTAACAGTGTCTTCTGTATGGGGTGTACTAGAATTAGGTTCATACTTTTGCCAAGACGTTTTTAGAATGCCAGCAAACAGTACCAGGTTATTGTGAATCAGCGGAGAATTTTCCACCTTATTACTAAGTTTTAACCAGGACGGCAACAATTTCCAGCCGTCATCTTCTCTTAGATTTGCGAACAGTAGTTCCGGAACTCCAGCATGTGTGATTGTCAAAGTCGTATGGTGGCAAATCTCCCTCCGCTCCATAAGAGTGGCGAATGTATGTGGTGATGACGAGCTGAGGCACACTTTAGCCAGGGTGACCTCGGAATTCCAGGGGACTACAATTGCTTAACCAGCAAATTTCCAAAAAATGGATACTAAACTGGAGTCCGCACAACTAGTGATGACGGGCCGTTCAAGTATCAAGTAATGGTAATAAGGACCGAAAGGAAAACACGATCTACCGCGCAAGTACAATAATGTTTACTTACTTTTGGCTTGTTCTGATCTCTTTGTTTGCGCTTCTTCTCCTTTTTAGTGTCAGCAGCGCCTTCATCGTTTCCACGGAACTCCTTCCTTAACGAATATATAAAATAAGCAGACGAGTAGAAATTTGGAAAAGATTTGGAAAGCAACAACCATAATGGACTTGTGGCACACTAAATACTCCAGCGAGATTTTAAAAAAACTAAATACGCATTTTGTAGGATTACTGAGCGAAACCGACTTTAGGAAGTGCCTTCTCAGAGCCTCCATCTTAGAACCAAAATCAGCATCATCGTCAGATGCGCTCGAATCGCTATCTGTAGACCAGTCATCTGAGTCACTCTGAAGGATAAAAATCGTTTAAAACAAAAATAGAAGCTAAAACCACTGGAAAGAATAATTGGCCAAAAGTTAATTGCAAATCATTAGCTAACTTTCGCCATTAACGAAAGCAAATAAGGACTCAACGATAAAGAAGCAGTTTAACAAAATAAAGGAGAAAATATGTCACCTCAGTTTCACTGCTTACATCGTCCTTCTTTTTTTCCTTTCCAGTTAGTGGGGCTATTTCAAGGGCATCATCACTTGATTCATCATCCTGAAGTCAAGAAAAAGCATAAAGTACGTTTTTATTTAAGGTAAGAGATTTTTACGATAAAGCAACCTCTCCGTCTTTTTCCTCGGGAGTCTCGTAGCCTACAGGATCAGGACTTTCCCGATAATCACTGATTTTCTGCTCGAACTCCTTCACATACTTCCGAACTTTCTGTCGTAAGTTAGTGAGCGCTTTTAGGTTTATTTTCGACAACGCCTAGAACACTGTAATAAATTTTAAAAAGGTACAGCTACAGTAGTTACAACGCTTACATTTTTCGCATCTTTGTTATCCCAGAAGCCGAGCACGAAGTCCTCCAAATCAGCAAGATACCTGTGAACGGTACGTAAAGCAATCTTTATTTGTGAATTTCTATTTGACAAGAGTAAAATCACACTAAGAAACGGAATGGATAAAAAACATTGGAAACGAAAACTGAACTGAAAATCCCAGCACCCACTTTCTTCTAATCTTGGCATTGATCATTCATTCACCGTTTTTTCTCGATAGGAAAACACGACATTGTTATTACAGAATTTGTTGAATCACAATACCTAACGTTTCGGAGGTGTCGCCTTTTTCAGAGCATAGAAGGGTTAAACTGACATGCAATCTACTCAATTAAACATTTTCATAACCACGGCACATAAAACCTAATCATGGATTTTCATCTGCATAACAAGTAGCGTCTTTTAACATTCACAGCTTTGCCCTTTGTTAGTCTTAAAGTGATCTGGCGGAGACCAGCCGCACATAGTCCTACACGGCTGAAGAATATGTTTGGCTCAGTAAAAAGAATCAGTATGAGGTATGGAGATAACTCACACGTGATCAAAACACTCCTCCTTGCAGTCTATTTTTTAATTCTCGATATCTATCCAAAACGCTTCCAGAGCTTTATGAACTGGTATTTTAGATTCCCGTGCTACGATACCGTCTTTTAGCTTAAAATCTTTTCCATTATGTCTCTGTGTTCTATGCGCGCCTAGTGAAGCATATGGTTTAGCAAAAAGTTTACTGACTATGTGTTCTTTTATATGAACGTATATTACTGTTCCCGTTTCGCCAATATATTTGTCCCGCACGCTTTACAAGATATTTGCTATACCGTACCCGAACTCATGGTTATGGAGGTGTTTGACTTAGTAGATTGTAATCAATTTGATCTTTCCAGACTCTCAAGAAGGCGAAATCCGCCGAAACGATAGGCATTATGAAATAAAAACGCTATAATAACAACCTCGTGTTTGCTCATCATGGAAAATAGTGAACTGAAAACTTATGGGAACACAGCTGCTATGAGAAATGTATTAAACTAGTAAGCTACGAATTTTTTTAACAGCAAAAAACCTCAGTCAACAGCATGTTTGATGACAAGAGCTTAGCAGTCAAGCTCTGATGGAAAATAAGAATCTCTATTCAAAACTCTTAAGTTCTAGTCAAATGGTCTCGATTACAAGAAGGTCATTATTACCTTACACCATGCTCAACGTTGGGTTACCACTGCACATCTCTTTTAAAACGACTATACATGGTCTTTCCAATACGATAAAGGAACCACCACAAGAAAACGAAGACGTGGGAACGTTAGTCGAGCATAGATTTTGTTTCGTTAGCTCCGTATTAGCTTAAACACCTCAGTTATACATTGCAAGCAAAAAGTACACATTGTTTGAAAATGGAAGGAAAGTTCGATGGGGTTTTAAACATGAATGGCCCCAAATGCAAGAACTTTTCTCAGCTATATGATATTAAAATCATATAATCGAGCTGAAGTTAGCAATTAAAGCAATGATATATGATGTCCTAAGCCAATTATACGTATATATTTTGCTACTGAAACGAAATATAAAGGAAAAAATTTAAAAGCAGAGGCATAAGAAAAAAAGTGGAATCTGCAGTAAACGCTGACAAAACCGACCAGAAGGTGAAGTAGATAAACAAGAGAATGAGAAAATTACCGAATATAGAAACGAGGAGTGGAGATATTTTGCCGAGAAAACACCGTCTTTGATTTGTCGTATGCCTTTACCAGATCGTCAAACACTGAACAAAAAGAAAAAGTAGGAGCAATTTAAAGAGCTGCAAATGTGAAACCTCACCAGCTAATGTTTTGGTGAAGTCCTTATTGTTTTTAGCGTTGTTAATCTGCTTAATAAGGTCCTTGAGCTCCTTGAATTTCTTCTCTTTGTGCGTACGGACGATACGCTTCTCTTCGTCCTCGCTGTCACTCGGATAAGCGAAATCTCGAGCACTGTAATATAAAATAAACGAAACTGTAGAAAAATAGACCACATGGTGGAAAAGTTGTGGTTTGTGTAAAGGATAAAGGATAAAGGATAAGGCTCTCGGCGTTGATCGATCCCCTAGCGATGCGCCATGCATTTGACTTCATTAAGAATCCTTAGACGTGATTGAATGCATATTTGGCCCATACATTGACTCGCGGTGGCCACCGATGTGTTGAGTCACTGCTGCTATCCTCCCAGACAAGTCCTGTACCAATTTTCCGACCATGGAGATATGAAAGGCTTGCTGGCCCAGGGGCGCATCCCACACGTATACAAGGCGCCCCCGACCACTGCTCCACACGTAGTTTGGATAGAAATGAAAAATCTGGTTAGAAATACACATTGTTACCAACCGCTCAATAGCTATTATTTAAATATAAAACCTTTCGAGTATATGTGCTAAGCCAGAAATATATAAAAGCACATAAAAGTGAAATGTAAGAACGAAGTCGCAGCATAATTTAGTATTGGCAAGGCATTAAAGGGATGACTATTATCAAAGCTTCGCA
Organism: Angiostrongylus costaricensis; assembly: GCA_900624975.1. Classification (NCBI taxonomy): domain Eukaryota; kingdom Metazoa; phylum Nematoda; class Chromadorea; order Rhabditida; family Metastrongylidae; genus Angiostrongylus; species Angiostrongylus costaricensis. Next base: position 103,668 of record UYYA01004039.1, on the reverse strand, counting down.
AATCCATTAAGAAAGAAACGCAAAGTTGAAGACATTAGCAGGTAGAGAGTGGTCAACATAAAGCACTCAACATAAAGAAATTCCGAATATGCTTTTATAGTAAATTCTTCTCGGCAGAGGTACGGGACAATGGACTTAGCAGAGATGTGATTAAGAACATTTCAAAAGAAATGATGTGAATTATAGCAAGAAAAACTCACAGTGGGACCTTTTTGATCGGTACCTCTTCTTCAACATCGGAAATGTCGGACTCTGAAGAGGAGTCGGAGCTTACAGCTCCCTTAAAAAACTTCGACATCTCAAATCACTAGGACGGGATGAAGCGGCGGAAGATACCTAGCTCAAAAGCTACTTCTAGAAACGGAGATATGACAAACGAATGCAAAACACATATACGAAGTGGAAAAACTTCATAATATATCGATAAAACACGAAAACACATCGTAATTAAAACTAAGTCATTACGAACTGATTATAAGAGTATGGCAGCCCGCAAAAGAAGACAACTGATAAAAAGGATAAAACGATAAAGCGCATGGCGTTGGTTAACTCCTTAGGGATATGCCATGCATTCGATTTCATCAAGAATCGTTCGGAGGTGACTGAATGCATATCTGGTCTTTACAATGACTCGTGGTGGCCTACTGATGTATCGAGATAGTGCTGCTATCCTCCCAAATAAGCATGGTAACAATTTGCTGACCCTGGAGAGACGGAAGGCTTGGTGAGGCTGGGGTGCGGGGATCGATCCCTTGTGTACTGCAGGGCTCCTCCGACCACTGTACAACACACGCCCCGCAAAAGAAGACACCTGATATAAATTGAAGGTTGCACAGTTACTAAAGCAGCACAAAGAATTTAAGCTTTTTGAGCTTGGAGGTGATATTCGGAATTAGGTGAAGGCTGGGAAGAAAACTGAGACACATGGAATCACACTCGGATTCAGAAGATAGGCAGACCGATTTCCGATTAAAGACAGATCGAGTGGAAGGGTTCGCCGATGATGAAACATTTAACGAACATCTGCTATTTCACATACAGAATACGCTCTCAAGCAAAGCATTTTTGGTCGGGATAAATTTAGCGCATGCTTGAACTATACATACCTAAGTGAAAAAAGTTATGACATATGAAGAACGACACTTTACAACCTTAATTCAAACTCTACTACATTATTAACACCGAACCATCGTACTCATTCTACTGTGGTTACGAAAAATCATAAACATTAAGAAATAACTCGTGGGCATATTTGGACAACTGGACGAGTTGTCTCGTGCGGTCTCCATTTTGTGAGGACTGTTACAGGCCCGGACAACGCCTGATTACCATCAACAACTGCATAGTTTTCGCTTACTTCATACTTGAATGGACCGTCTTCACTGGTTGTATAGTCCCCAGCGAAATTTGCATTTTTTCGGAGTTTTTCTGGTTTCCTCCCAACGATTTACCGCTTCATCGTGGCTGGGAGGTGCTCCTTGGTGTCGGGCTGCGATGTACAACGGGAGGATTCATCTCCCTGGGAAGGTCTCCCAAGCTGAAGAGGAGTCCTGCGTTTCCATCAAGAAGCCCAGCTAGGAGTAAGCCAGTACCAGGATCCACCACTGTCCTGGCATCAAATTAGTCGCTGGTATCCCTGATCCCTCTTATCCTCTGTATCTCCCTCTGATCCATAGGGACGGCTACAGCAACTGGTGGAGATGACTTGGGGCAAACTTTGACTGGGCTCACCTCGAGGCTCCAGTGAACCACAATAGCCAAACCAGCAAAACTCCGAAAAAAGGAAATTGTGCTGGGCCCGCACAATCAATGAAAGCCGGCCATCCTAGTATCTAAATAAGTAAGTTTTCTGGTCTAGCTATTGTGGTTTCCTAGAGTCCCGAGGTCAGCCTAGCCAAAGTCTGCCCCTGGTCGTCATCACTACAAGCAGTCGTCGCTCTTGTGGATCAGAGGGTGATTTGCCGCCATGCGACCAGTTTGATCCAGGACGGTTGTGGATCCCGGTACTGGTTCAATCAAAGCTGGGCTTCCTAATGGAAACGCCGACCTCCTTCTCAGCTTCGAAGACTCGGTTGGGGGATGAATTATATACAATTTTAATTTTATATACTCTGACAGATCCCCTTTAAGCTACCCTTCATATCAAATGAAATAAGTCACGCCATTAAGACGTGCTTAAGAAAAAGTAGTTTTGAAAATTATGTAACGATTGTTGACATCCCACCCAATACCCTACGCCGCCAGTTAGTTCGAAACCGTCTCTATGATCGTTTGTGCAGCTCAGAAAACTGTTTGATCTGTCCTAACGGGAGAGACGGGGATTGCATGAGTTTAGGTATAATATACTTGATCTCATGTAATGCATGCGGCGAGGAATATATCGGGGAAACGGGTAGACCACTTTGTGTCCGCATAAAAGAACATCTAGATGGGAAAGCTAAAATCCGTTTAAACACCCCTCTAGGTACGCATAGGGCACAAAAGCACAACGGCGATGATTTTGAAGTCAATGTGCGGATCCTAGCGCAGGAATCAAAAACATCAACGCGCAAAACTCTTGAGGGGTTTTGGATAAATTTCAAAAATCCAAAGATGAACCGGAAGGACGAATGCCTCACTATCACGCGTGACCTAACCCCCTATTTCAAAATGATATTTTGACCCCGGGGCGTGTCTTGCTCGCGACTCCACGTGAAGTACGTGTTGGTCAGTCCCACACGTAACATCACGGTGAGTGGCCTTTCTGTTCAATATGGCGTCCATTTGAAAGTTTGATCTTCATTAATACTTTAACCTTCTTTTCCACCGAATAATAAAAAGTATTCTAACATAAAGTACGTCCAGGCTCTGAGGAAGGCGAAGTCGCCGAAACGTCAGCCATCGATCAACAACATCAAAAACAACGACAACGAAGATCTGTACCAACCTCGCGTCAGCTTAAGAAGATCAGTTTATAAGATCACATAAATAAATATTGATAGAACTAGCTGAGAGACAAGCGAAACGAAAGACTCGCATGGTGTGGTGGTGAACGCGTTACTCCCAGGAAAGGACAATGGAACGTTCGTTCCCCACCGCAGACACCTGTGGCCCAGAGTTTTGCAAATATCTCAGAATCATTGAACTTAACTGGTCGTTGTGACAGGCCAAATATGCCTTCAATCACCTCGGCAATGTTGTGAATGCAGTCCAATACATGAGCCATATCTTTAATCCTTCATAAGCAAATATAAGTACAGTGGTATGTCAATGGCTAGCTTGCAGCAAGCCCAGAAATAAATGACTCGAAACATCTGATCTACGCTTAGACAGACCACATGACGTGCATGGATGCATGATCTTAGATATAATACAACAACTGAGGTACCCATTAGGAAACAGTGGTGATTCCAGTGAAGAAGCCAGCACTCGCTTGGAATGTCTCGCATTGAAAACTTCCTAACGATGTCCTCACACGATAAGCTCGTCAGGCGTTTGGTTTCATTACAGCTTCACATATGAAATAAAGGGTAAACGAAACTCCAGGCATCGACTGATCCCTGGAGAATGGACCTGCATTTGATTTCATCAGGCGTGGCCATCCATCAGGCTGGTTTGTCACAGTGAAGATATGAGCTATTGCCTTACGGACTACAAGAATTTTTCAGTTTAGCAACAACACCACCTGTGACCTTCGAAACCCAGAGTGAAGCGAGCTCAGTCTTCTGCTCAGCAAGCAGCTTGACTAGATCGTCTTTCTTCAGGTTGCGGAGATCGCGAGCTCGAATCTTCGTCATAGCTGGCCTTCAGTTCACTCAAACTCTGTAGATGCTTGGAGCAGAAGACTGAGCTCGCCTTACTACGGGTTTCGAAGGTTACTGGTGGCGCGGTTGGTAAACTTTGCAAAATTCGTGTAGTCCGTAAGGTGATAGCTCGTGTCCTCGCTGTCATTAACCAGAACTACAAACAACGCAAATTTCATTTATCGCTCATTTATCGTCTTCTTTGCTTCATTGGTACTTCTTGACATAATTACGATGTCGTGAACAAAACGAAAATTTTACGGGAATTTCCTTTAATATTACATATGCCTTTCTCATCCCAGTCGAGTGACTTCATTATCCACTGCAATGCGGCAACAAGCAGCTTTGTCGACAAGGTGTCGCCTTGGCCTGTGGATATAGTAAGTGGTCGATGGAAAAAGCTGTTTTCGTGATGCACTTTCGATAACAGTCAGAGTTCTTATATAGGACGAATCCACTGTTTCGTCGACAAGCGATGATAGGATTAAATTCGTTTCGACGCTGTCAGACGCTTTTTCATAGTCGGTAAAAGTTATGACTAGGAACAGATGGTTTTCACGACATGCTTCTACGACCCTGAGCACTGCTTTGATGTGGTTCATGCAGCTTTCTTTCAGCTTTCAGAAGTTCTGTCGGAATCCCGATTGCTCAACTGGTTGTGCCTCGTCCAAGGTCTTCGATATGCGGAAAAGGATAATCTTCGTCAACACCTTGTAGAGTACACTCGGCAAACATATTAGATAGCAGTTGCGAAGATCCCTTGGCTCACCCTTGAGTAGGATGACTGTGCGCGACGTCCTTCAGTGGTTTGGGATTTTCTATTTGTAAAGGTAAGATGTTATATGGGTTGCGAGAAGTACATGTAATTTGTGACGATAATCTCCAAAGAAATCGCCGGTAGCATTATCTGGTCCAGGAGCTGTGTCTTTTTCCCACATTTTATGTCGCAACTCAAACGTCAGAAGGGAGAATTCCACGTTGTCTCTCTCAAGTCGAAACTTTAGGGTCCAGGGCTGGGACTTTGGAGCAGAAAAGGTGGGTGTAGAACTTTTCTGTTATCAGTGCAATATTATAGCAGCAACTTTCATTGATACCATCTTCGTTTGTCAGAGCCTACAACGGGATATTATAAATACTTGCAAAATTATCCATCACTTTCCCATATTCCGAAAATCATTACCTTGCTGTAAGAAAGTTATTCGCTTGGCCTGAAACTTTATTCCAGTCTACAATGGTTGGCGACTGACGCTGATGACGACCTAGAAATGCCTTGGTATGGACGCCATGAAAGTTCAGGAAAAGAGAAACCTTTCTTAATCGGAGAAAATTACGCGGAAAATGAAAGTTAGGGTAAGAGCCGTGTAATTAATGACGACAAGCCATCTAAGCAAGTACTTATGCGTCAGATGGGGTTTTCTGATAAGTGGTAGGATTTTCAGTGACGTTTTCTACTTGGGCTTCAATTTCAGCCTTCCAAGTAAAAATATCAATTAGACAAAGTATAGAGCACAGTGCTTTCAACGTTGACCAATCTCTTAATCACGTATCATTCATTTGGCTCCAGCTCCATTCGTCTTATCGCAGAGGTGATTGGATGAGTATTGGAAACGAGCCATGGTGGTTTACCGACGTATCCTGCCGACGTATAGTGCTTCTATCTTGCCGAGAAATTTTGGTAACAGTATGCGGGCCACAGAGGAATGAAGTGCTTAATCGTCCGTGGCGCGCGATCGAACCCAAAAGCGACCTTGTATGTGCTGCAAAGAAACTTTAACCACTGCGCTACCAGTGGCCACATTAAGTGGACATTTACATTTAACCAAATGGCATTCTATGTGACTGTGTAATAGTATTGCCAAGTGTCATAACTCAATCACCACCAAACTTTATCATCTTTACATAATTCATTCTTGGTACTGCAATCAGCTATGTAGTCGATCATAAGCATATTTTTTCCACGCGGCACCGCTTTCTTTTGTCTAGAAATGTTTGCAAACTTGAATTTTTACATAATCATAAGTATACGTCGAAATAAAAAAGCGGCGGGTGAGAGACAAGACAAGACACTGGGCTATGCACATATAAAGATAATAAAAATTTCGAGGCACAGTCTGTTGTCTCAGAGGCGGGATGCTTGCGTATGGAGGGAGAAGCCGATATTCACGATGAAGACACCAGTCATAGTAGTGGATCAGGTCGCACACCAACTACAGACGATCCAGCGATACCTGAACATGAAGAGCAATCTTACATCGACAGCAATACTATGGCCAACGGTCGCTTCCTACTCCGGGTGTAAAACTTAGTGACTGCGCACGAAACCTTTGACCTACTAGAGTCAGAGTCGTTCTTCGTATCATATATCACATATACTTTTTTGGCTAAGGTTAGAAATTAGAGAAGCATTAAAAAAAAAAGGACGAAGTATTTCGATTTATCTGAAACGATTGTTATGAACTCTTCAAAAAATCACCTTTTCAATTAATCATGATCCATATTTTCGAAAAGACGAAGTCAATCTTGGGGAAACCAAACGTTTAGTAGTGACTTAATAGTAATGGAATAAATGGAAGAAAAAGATCGATTGTTAGTGAGGTCGTTTTTGTCGCTTGTCTGTCCAAGTCCATACATACGGTTTTCTGTTGCAGATTCACAGCACTTTGACTAATCTTTGGCTCTTCACTTCCTACTTTCAAGAGTCTTCATTTCTTAGGGCTCGACATCGCCTATTAGGTCTATCAGTTTGTAATCCTACCAGTCGTCAAATACCGTTAACACACTTTTCGTATGAGACGCTTCGTTAACATGGATTTAATGGTAATGTTTAGCTCTTTCTCAGCTTTGACGACTTCATCAGGAGAAGACCTTCTTGATATGCAGTCTGATACCTAGGAACGTCCTCATTCCATACTTCAGCAGTAAACAATTAAGGGCAAGGCAAATGTTGCTGGAAATTCCTTGCACTTGTACTTCATTAAGATGGAACTATTGTAGAGGTGTGCATTAACGCCGACAGGTAAATACCTTCTCTAAATAAGAGTGGAGCACAAGCGCAAATCTTCTTACTGTAGTGGAAAGATGATAACTTGCTTGATACTTGAACGGCCCGTCCTCACTGGTTGTGCGGGCCCCAGTATAATCACCATTTTTCGGAAATTTGCTGCTTAAGCCCTTACAGTTCCCTGGAGTGCCGAGGTCAGCCTGGCAAAGTCTGCGCTAGGTCGTCACTACGACAGGCAGTCGCAGCTCTTGTGGATCAGAGATTTGCCACCGTTCGACTTTGATACCAGGACGCTGGTGGATCCTGGTACTGGTTTACTCTTAGCTAGGCTTTCTGGTGGAAACTCCGGACTCCTCAGCTTGGGAGATCTTGCCGGAGGGACGAATCACCCCGCTGTATATCGCAGTCCGACAACCAGGAACACCTCCCAGCCGCGATGAGGCGGTAAGCCGTTGGGGGTAGCACTACTGACGAAATGTGAATGTTGAGATGTGAGTGAAAACCTTTTAGAAACACTGCCAATCGATTTTGATGCAAACGTATTCGAAGATAACAATTCAATAGTGAACTCTGGTTGTTGAAGTAAAAACTACTATAATCAAAAGGTCGTTGGTAGAAATCCCGATTTTTTAAAGCCAATCAATGATGCGTCCTTTGCATTTCCTTCCATTTTCGTTGAGTTTTAAAATTCTGAATTTTGTACACTAGGATGATCCTCATGGGGCAGATAGCACAACGGTAGTGATGTCCGCCATTTCGAATATGGTGCCAGTTCGATTCTGCTCCGAGCAAACCTAAGCCTCTCGTCCCTCCGGGGTCGGGGAATTGGTATCGGACTTGCCTGGGGAAAAATCACTCTTTGCAATTCAATTAGAAACGCTCCAGCTCCGCTATCTCAGGACTCCAGGGAGAATTGCTTGACCAGCATTCTACGACATTCAAAATGAAATGAAAATCCTCAAACAGCAACCGAAGCCACACGTGAAAACATTGGAAACCTTCGTGGACGATGGATACGAGGAAACGAATTGGATGTGAGAGGTGCTGGGATCCGTACAGTAGACGTGAAGACGGATCAAAATGAAATGGAAATGAAATGAAATGAAAAATGAAAGGATGATCTCCCCGAATCCCTCGAATGTGTCATTGATATTGGCAGCTGGCGCACCTGTCTTTTATCCATTCTTTTTTACTTGAAATTTCCAGCACATTCACGGCCGTAGTGGTTTTTTGACAAATGGCGTAATTTTCGATCAGAGCATTTAAGTGATTCCGAGCTTGACATACTTATAGAAGAGGCTTTGGTCTATCGCTCTAGAGATAAGGTGATGGATTTCGCAAAACCACGTTTGGATTTTTTTGAAAACCGAAATTAATAAGGGAGCTTGAAGACGAAGTTCACGTTTCTGAAATTCAAGTCTCAAATGCAGCAAGTTGGAGCAAAACCCCTCGTCCAGTCGCCTTATTCATTGCTCGAGAGATGAGCTTTGGTAGATAAAAAGTGAAAAATAATCAGTCCGTGAGCTCGAAAAAGTTGTGATTTTATGGTGATGAAGGACAAATGATGAGGTTCTCAGCATTGGTCAACCATTCAGGGATGCGCTATGCATTCGACTTCATTAAGCACCGTTTGCAGGTGATTGAATGCATATTTGCCCTCTACAATGACTCGTGGTGGCTTACCGATGTATCGAATCAGTGCCGCTAACCTTCCAGGCAAGTCCGGTACCAATTTGCCCAATCCGGAAGGGTTTGGTGATACTGGGGTGTGTAATCGATCCCACGTGTACTGCAGGGAGTCTCTAACCCACGTTCGCTTTAAATCTTATTCCGGTAGAATAGGAAAACTAGTTCCTTACTGATAAAGATTGTGATCCTTTTGGTTTCAACATCAAATAACAAAATTTATTATGAATCGAAGGCCATGGTACTCGCCCATGAGTCTTCCAATTTCGAAACACCTCGAATGTTGTAGTTATTGAAGAATTATTAAACAAAAGTAGCCGACTTATTTTCCGAGTGTGTAAAGTGGGCTGTACTTCACGACTGTCGTAGAAGTGGCGTTATTTGCACAGCTTGAGGAGCAACATGAAAAGTGACATAACTGGTTCCTTTACATGCGACGAATCTCGGGCCTATTAGTGGCGTCTCTGATACGTCAATAGATGATGGACTGGGGTTGATATAGATAAGAGATAAGCAGCTTTGAAGCGCAAGTGCGTTGAACAGGCATTGTACTGCTGTCTACTCGAGTAACTTAATAAGATATAGGGGTGTAGATAATACATTTGATGACCTAGGCCGCAAGCCATCCATTGGATCCATGTTATTTATTGTGCCTATAAGAATAATTCAGCGAAATGTTTCACTTAAAGACATGATATACCATCTAATATCATTGTGCTTGAATCTACACCAACCTCTGCTTCTTCGGGATACTCGAGCTCCCAGATTCTCTTAAGGTGTTTGCCTTTCACGTCACGTGGGGCACCGAATGACGTCATCCTCTGCAAGGACATACATGATTTCAAAAACCGCTTTTCCAGTAGTACACACGGAATGATACAGTACTACTTTAACTTTTTTCGATTGCGTGTAGTAATATCACTTTGTCAATAAATATTGTAAAAGACCTTCTGCGAATCTCCCTTGTTCCAACCAGCTTGACTAGGGATGATGGTCTCCGAAATTTTCATCGCCTCGTAAGGTAGTTCGCCGCCTTCGGCTTCGTAGGTTGTGTTTCTGCAGGTACCGAATCCGGTCATGCCCTAAAGTTCGTTAATTATCGTACCTATTGATTTACTATACCTATTAAGAAAATTCGCCGTTATGCTTTATTTCTTTTTGACGGCCATACGGAAGACTACGGGTACCTTTTCGGTGGGCACGTTATGCATTTATCTTAATAACTACGGACATATATGTTCTACCCCACGCCACTAAAAATAAAGGATTAAGTGCCTTTCTCGTTTGAAACTGTCTCTATGCTACTCAAGTCCTAGGAAGGGCACGGAATAAACGCAGTACTGTAGTTATGTTAATGCAGCAGAGACAAGTAAGTACTGCTCCGTGGTACCCTTGCAAGTGGTGACATCTTATAAACCTCCTCATCAAGAACTTTTCCTGTAACATGAGTGGGACTCGTCCAAAAAGTGTTATTTTTTTTTCATTGATTCCAAATTCTAGAACGTTGTAACACACCAGGAACATCGCCTGATAAAAGGCACCTATCAATTGAATGCTGAAATTATAACAAAAAGGAACTTTGTGTATACCGTGAAGAAAGTGCCTTGCACAGATTCTCTGTTTTGGCACACTTGTCAAGTGTGCATTGACTTAAATACATAGCTCGTGAATGTGTTTAAATCACAAGCAATTATGGAGTAGGAATTTACGATAGTATTTGTTTCAAATCACTTTGGTGTAATTTCCTAGCATGGATGTGGCTAGTTACATAATTCGCTTAGTCTACTTACGGGACTTAATAGAAACCACTGGGAAATCCTACTGCTTTTCATTAACATCGTGCAAAACTGAAAGACTACAGGGCTCTTTTTGGTACCCTTTTTAAAAGCAATTACTACCCCAAAATTTGTGTCACAGAAGCCTTAAATATTTAGAAAAGTCACTTTGCTGTTAAACTGTTGTTTGCAGCACTGCCGATTTGTTTCCATAGAGGTCGAACGTATAAGTGCCCTTGATGATCAAGAATCGTTTCTAGAGATGAAATACTCGAGACAGGTGGACTTAACTCTAAATCCTTTCTTTCCACAACCTCAATGACGCTATTGATAATGCGATGAATGTGCAGTACACTTCAGGGTCGGACAAAGCCACGAAGTATTTCTCTTGAAGTAGAAATTACTTAAACTTCTTGCAGTTCTCATAGTATCCTTTGGATGAAAGGAAACATGGGTCAGTATGTATCCTCATGCACAGTCTCGAAGAACAACGTCCAAAGAAAGACCCGATGACGCGACAACAACCAAACCCAGGACGTGTTACGGACTGATCGAAATTAATAGATAGAAGCAAGATGAGCGTAGGAAAAATCCGACATATTCATACATAACGATGATGCATTATAAAGGAGGGGTATCTAGGGTACTTAAACATGATAAAACAATAAGGAGTTCGACGTCGATCAATCGTCGAGCAACGCGTCATTCATCCGACTCAATTGGTAACATTACAGGAGTGAATTAATGCATATTTATCCTGTTCAATGACTTGCGGTGGCTAAGCGATGTATCAAGCCAGTGTTTTCATTATTGAAGACACGTTTACAGATAGGATGGATGGGGCTTTGATTTGCCGGGACGCAAGATCGAGATAATGACCACGTGTATTGGGGAGGACCTCTAACCACTGCATTACATGCGCCTTCTATTTTCTCATTCAATCACCACTCTAGTTGCCAAATAGAACAAAAGAACGCTTGTTAGTTCTTCAGCTACAGAAGAATGAGTCACGAGACGGCCTCTCGCCTCCTTATTTTTCTTTCGTAATTTTGTAACTGTCCAAATGAATTAAATTCACCTGCTGCGATGCAAACCTGTTGGTACCGGATTGCAAGCGAACCATTCCCTGAGATTTACGATTTTGCCACGAAATTGATGGGTCCAGCACCTGAAAATAGCGTCATGTTTCTAAGCATGACCATTTTAAGATACATATCTACTGTACCTCCCAACGAGGTTGACCAAACCCAGTCATTCCTTTTTGTGATGCGTATTTGTTTGAACCCATCTGACTAGGAATCGTGGTCTAAAATAAGCAACTGCATTGTTCAGAAGTCTTTTGTCCCAGTAGTACTTAGATAAAGCTGAATAATTTTTCAACAAAAAAACCTGATCAATAGAAGCCTCATGGTCATATTCTGGATGGCTGCTGTCTACCATCTTCGTGGTCTCACGACGTGACGTACCGAAGCCGGTCATTCCCTAGAAGGACTCAATATGATTCGACAAAGTCACTTGAAGAGCGTGCTCTTCGTAGTGGGATAAATGTAATATAATGGGCAAACGCGATTCAGTTCATGAAAAGTTGGTTTTTAGCATGCAGTCTCTTTAAAGAATTTCTTCTAATACCTGAAATTTCTGGCAATTCGTCAATTGATGTTATGCTGTCATAAGTAGTTAAAATACAGTCAAATTACCTAAAGTTCATAATAGTGTTCTGAAATCACAAGATGGACTTTCTATAAACCTCGACGTAATAATCGACATATATGCTGTTGCGAACTACCCTTGTTTAGCTGACGGGAGGATGGTACAGATGTTCTTATTGTTGTTGTTGTTGTTCGATGGCTGACGTTTCGGCGACTGGGCCTTCCTCAGAGCCTGGACGTGGCATGTGTAACAGTAGCGCCCTAATTCGGTGAAATCCATAATATGAATGAAGATTCCACATATGAATAGACGCAAATTCTCCAAAAACTACCCTACCGTGCCGTTTGCACCACCCGTGCTTTGTTCACGAGGGACGGTGAGTAGGGCCTACCCACGGGGATATGCATCAAAAAATCATTCTGAGATAAAGCCTCATATCACGTGTGATAGTTAGGTATTCGTCTTTTTGGTTCATCTTTGAGCTTCTGAAATTTATTCAAAATGCCTCAAGAGTCTTGGGCTCTGATGTTCTAGATTCCTGCGCTGGCATCCGAACATTTACTTCAAAATCATCACCATTTTGCTTTTGTGCCCTCGCTGCTGTTACATATGGCACGTACAGGCTGTGAGGAAGGCGAAGTCGCTGAAACGTCAACCATCGAACGACAACAACAACAACAATAAGAACATCTATACTAACCTCGAGTTGACTAAATAAGGCCAGTTCGTAAAAACATATATATATATATATATATATATATATATATAAATGCTTTGAAGTTGTCCTGAATATCTGAAGAATAGTATTGATAAAGTCGCCCACTTTCTGTGAAGCGAATTTGTTCGTTCCAGACTGAAGCGGAATCTCTGACTGATCTGGTCGTTCATGATCGTATTCAGGATGTTTCGTGTCAAGCATTTTCGTTGTTTCGCGACGATTAGTACCGAATCCAGTCATGCCCTGAATCAAGGTGATGCTCATTCTGGCTTTATCACTGGCGACTATCGTCTTCAATCAGTACGAATAAAATATATGAAACGTTAATAACGAAAAAAAGCACACAAACCTTCTGTGAGTCGTACTTGTTTGTACCTGCTTGAAGACGCACAATACCATCAGATAAACGGATCTTATCCTCAGGAAGCTCCTAAATTTCACAAAATAATAACTGGCTTGGACAAATAACATCCTGTGCCATTTAAGTAAATTCTTTGCCGCTCGCATGACTACTGGAAGGCCAGGACACATGACTTATTCTGTCAAAATCTATGTTGCTCATCAGCTTTTTAGTTTGAGAAATGATAACGCACTTCTTTATCACTTGATGAACATACGGAATTTTATAGGCAGCAGATAAAGAAGCATTACGAGAGTCTTTAGGTAGAATGGGATTTCACTGCAGATTTTCTGAAGAAACTACGATTGGAGACTTCGTGAATTTTTTCTGTGTAACAAAGTTGTCGTTGGAATTACAATGTTCTGAATTTTACTTACTGCCTACTCTTTTTTCATGGCGAGGTAGTATGTGAAATAAAACCATAAGGATGCTGAGATATGGGCAAAACTCGGAACCTCAGCTGTGTATTGAACCCAGCGATTACCCTTGCCGGAAGGTCACGGGTTATCCACCACAACAACCGAAGCCTTTGCATCGCCTTTCTCTCAGCCTTGTTTTTATTCTATCGGTGCTATCAACAATCAGAAAACTTGTATTGCAACAGTTATGATGCCATTCTTTCTACACGGTCCAGCACCATATATTTTGCTGATCCAGCGTTCCTTTCGTACAATCTTCGAATTTGGGCTTGCGTTCGGTTAGTGCTTGAGGATTTTGGTATTCCACACGAACATCGTATTTATGACTGCTGAGTGCCGGTTGAATAGATTTTTTACGGAATCCTGGGATAGCCGTGCTAGCACGTCCCCACGTGCACAACACAACAAATCGCCAACACTTTTGTGGGTCAGAGAAACCGCCTTCCCCCTAAATTAGTCTGATACTTATTTCCTAATGCCTGGGGGCTCGGGGAGGGATGGAGTAGAGGCTTGGTTGGCGCCAGAAGTGGAAAACCACTACCAATATTACTGAACGACATACCTGTTACCGCGCTATCCGCTGAATTTTAATTACAAATTGTATTCGCTACAGTAGTTCAATCGTAACTTTCCACTTTCTTTCAGTTTTTAATCGTGTTGCCAGTAGACATTGATTTTTCTATTTGGTATACACTTAAGCTTTAGTGGTGCAAAGCATGTTAAGCATTCTAATCAGCCAACAAACACTTCCACACCGGCAACGATGAGCTGGGCCACTCTCTCATACACTTAGGTCTATTTTCCTTAGAAATGAGAAAAAACGGCAGAACTCGTTCTTCTCCTGCTTTAGTTTTTCCTCGCAAGAACGACTTATCCTCTATACAAATAGGCTTAATCGCTCACTTACTAACCGTCCAAGTATTTTCTTAGCTGGAAAGTAAAACTGGAGAATGAATTTTGGAGGAACTAATGAGTCCACAAATAGCATAACTTAGATTGATAAGGAAATTAACTTCTGTGGAAACAGTTCAGATCATTTATGTCTCCTTCACTTTAGAAAGGAAAAGGCTTCGCACATATCAATTTTCAAATGCGGCGAAATAGTACCGCCTGGAATGAAGGGCTAAAACACATGCGAACTGCTTTTTGGTCACGAAACGTTCAAAAGAAAAAAAGATTAAAAGATTCTTCGCTTACCACACAGTAAAAATCTACTAGAAAAGGTTTCTTAAATTACACAGGTAGTGAATTACATTAAGAGACGGGTGCTGGAGTTCTTAGTGTCACCACATCCATAAGCGGCTTATGAAGAGGGTGGAAAAGCGTCAAATATTATAACCAGTGTTTGATGGTTTCTTTTAAGACTAATGTGGAAGCGGAATGATAGATGGACACAGGAAACCCAAAGTTAATTTAATTCGTTGGGCTTAACCTACAATCGGTTTCCGTCTTCGGTTAGAGGAGGGTGAAATGTCGAATTTCTGAAATTTGGGACAGAATGGTTGCCCTCATAAATGGGAGATAAGGTATTTGGTCTCGCTCTGGACACACTTGTAGCCAAGAGATTACGACAGTACATACATCAATTACTCACAGACAAATCTGCAGGATTCGTGTTGACGTGCTTGCCTTCCCTGCACACATCACGACCTGTTCCGAATCCGGTCATTCCACGTTGAGAGCTGAATTTATTTGTTCCGGATTGAAGACGCACCTCACCATGTGTACGATTCGCGATCTCTTCGGGAATCTCCTACAAAAAATGGTAATGCTGTTGAGAAGAGGAATGAAACCAACGCCAACTTAACTGTGTAGAGAAGGATATTTTAAAATTTCAGTACAACGACGTTCACTGTTATTTTTTCGTTATGACAACGACATTAACAACGAAGCTCTTTTATAACATAGCTTGCCTAAAACTCGATTACAAAAGCAACGGGAGTTAAAACTTTTACTTTTATTCAAACGAACGCCATTTTCTACACGCAAAGCAGAAGTCTAAGAGATCGGAATTGCGTGTATTTGTATGCATGTGTATCTGTAGATGTAGGAGTATATATACAAGCACATGTGTACATACGCTTGTATGTGTGTGTATGTGCGTAGGGGTGGTTTTGTATGTGTATGTGTGTTTTGTGTGTGTGTATGTATGTGTATGTGTATGTATGTGTGTGTGTGTGTATGTATGTCGGTGTGAGTGTCGGTGTGAGTGTCGGTGTGTCTGTGTGTCGCTGTGTCTGTGTGTCGGTGTGTCAGTGAACGCGTGTTTGTGTATCGGTGTATGTATGCATGTGTGTATGTGCACATGTGTTTATGTGTTTGTTTGTCATTTCAAAATTAAAAGCTCTCTAAAATCTCTCGGCGTTGATCAATCCCTGAGGGTTGCGCCATGCACTCGACTTCGTTAAGTATCGTTGGAGATAATTGAATGCATATTTGCCCTTTACAATGATTCGCGGTGGCCTACCGATGTATCGAGCCAGTACTGCTATTCTCCCAGACAAGTCTGGTACCAATTTGCCGACCGCGGAGGAATAGAAGGCTTGGTGGGCCATGGGTGCGGGGAATGATTCCACGTGTGTGTCGCAGTGGTGCCTCCAACCACTGCGCCACACGCGCCCCTGAACGCTGCATTTCAAAATTACGTCCATAAAATTTGTTAACATGGAACGAAAGCGACTTCTGACGATTGCCATGCCATGGCATCTCCAAGATGATTAAATAATTGGTTCAGCAAGCGATTGTAGTTAGCCCGCATCAGAAAGGTGAATTAAAAAACTTAAGAAATTACATGATTTTTGCACTAAATCACTAGAATCGATGCATTCCATGTGAAATTGATTCGTCAAACTCCTGAATCCTGGTGTATGTCGACAGTCGAGCAGCTACGGAATGACGTAGCACCCACTAAATGACTCAGCACCTCGGCAATGCTTGTAAGACTGTCAATCGCTAACGACTATAACCATCCACTTGTCAGTTTTAATTCATAACATTCCTTTCTAAAGCTCTCATTTCTACCAGCTAGTTCACAACACCCATGTACAAAAGATGAAGGAATTAAGCGCCCGGAGTTGGTAAATCCCTGAGCGATGCACCACGCATTCGACCTCATTCGTAGCACAGCAGAGATGATTGAACGCGTATCTGGCCTGTACAATGACTTGCGGTACCCCACTGATGCATCAGCGCAGTAACTCCCAAGACTGATTTCCTGTTAACCTCGGAAATGATAAATAGTTCGCTACATTATTAATAAGCATATATGTTATGATGGGTCATTCATTCAGAACGACTGACATTTCGGCTGCTTTCGCCTTTTTCGCTTATTCTTTCTCTTTGCTCTTTGTTATCTTTCTTTTCCTTTTTCCCTCATTCCGGAGATGAAATCCGCAGAAATGTCAGCTGTTGTGAACAAATAAACTGCAATATCAACCTCGTGTGTGCTTATCAAGAAAATAGCGGATTATCAACCTAGTGTTTATTCGTCCTAGACAAGTTTGTTACCAATTTTCCGACCGTGGCGAGATGAAAAGCATGGTGATCCAGGTCATGGGTTCGAACCAGTGCGGTACACGCGCCCCAGCGTTCAAGTATATCTCTATAGGAGACAAAGAGAACAGCAATTAATAATAATTTAGAAGTAGACATTTAACTATGAAAATGGAGATAATTTATTCGGCTACATGAGACGTTCGTTGAACGCCTCTGACCCACCTGAAGATTGTCGGCCTTTACTTTGGTGGAAGTGTTTCGCGGTGTACCGAAATTTGTCATCAGTTTCTGTGAATCTCCCTTGTTCCATCCGGCTTGGCTCGGAATGATACCTATAATGGCTTCAACATCAATAACGGTGGAAATAATCCACAAAAATAGAAGAATAGAAGGAAAACAAAATAGTGAACATAACAGGAATTGACGTCTTTATGTGTAAGATGGAAATCTTATCGACAATCCATTTTTCACTGGACTGTAGTAGACCTCCTCCCAATGGTTTACCGCATCATCGTGGCTGGGAGGTGTTCCTGTGTGTCTGACTGCGATGTGCAGCAGGGGAATCATCTCCCAGCAGGGTCCCCCTAGCTGATAAGGAGTCTGGTATTTCCATTAGGAAGCCTAGCTAAGAGTAAACCAATACCAGGATGCACGACCGTCCTGATATTAAAGTCGCATGAGGCAAATGTCCCTCTGATGCACAAGGGCAACGACTGCCTCTGGTGGTGAAGACTTGGGGTAGGCTTTGGCTAGGCTGACCTCGGGATTTCAAAGAACAACCACAGTAGCTTAACCAGGAAATTTTCGAAATGAGGATTATGCTGGGACCGGCACAAACACTGAGGACGGGGCATTCAAGTACCAAGTATCATGCAGACCTCAATTTTAACCAGGTTTCCTTGGAAAATGCTTATTTTTGACTATGAAGTTGCAAATAATTGCAGTCGTTTCTTTACAATATCTTTGTAATCGAACTGTTTTAGGACTGGTATCATAGTCAAGAAAGCACCAAAGTTGTTCTTAGCAGAAATGTGCGTACGGTAGCGAGAGGAATGAGAAAGAAGACTCACCATCGGTCTGTCGGAGTTGAGCGAGAGTCCAACGGCCCACACGTTTCGGTGTCCCCTGCCCGGTGACCGTCGTCTCCATCGTCGCATTCGGCTGTTCCTCTGGAAGAATGCAATTTTTTTTCTTCTACTCTTTTTTTGCTGTGTATCTTTTGTACAGTGCTCATCACCGTCAAAAAAGACCTAATAGAGTTCGGATCTTGCAAATTTATAGAAGATAGTCTACTCTATTCCATCAATTGCATATAAAAAGGATAAAGCTCTCGGCAGTGATCAATGCTTGAGGAATGCGCCTTCCATTCCACTTCATTGAGCACCGCTTGGAGGTGATTGAATGCATATCTGGCCTTTACAATGATTCGTGGTGACCTACCGATGTATCGAGCCAGTGCTACCATCCTCCCAGACAAGTCTGGTATCAAATTGACGACCCCGGGGAATGGAAGGCTTCGTGAGCCATGGGCGCTGGGTTCGATCCCACGTGTGTCGCAGGGCGCCTCCGACCACTGCCCCACACACATCCCCCAATTGCATATATAATTTTTATACAGTGTCATGACATTGCAAAGGTGCTTGGAATTAAAACTAACGAAGAACTGGTAACAAAATTTAAATTTTTAAAATTTTTGGGGCAAAAGCGGAAGTTACAAACATACACGATGCATTCTGGAATAGCACCGTATTTTACTGGACGGGATATCAACCGTCGCTTTGCTTTCGTGTCCGGATTACAAGCCTTTGTGAAAAGAGAGATAAATATGTGTCACTGACTGCGGAAAATCAGAATTTTATCTTGATATAGTTGGAAAGCTTCTATAGAATCGGCAAAGATTTGCAGATCTCAACCGTTTTTATTCCAATTGATGAAGTTTAACGTAAACTGAGGTCTGAACTTGCCTTCCAATTAAAAGTGGCTATTATCTCTCACCAGATGCATTGTATTCAATGCGTATGGGGCATTGTGTATTAAATTGTACTAAATAACACTCAATTTAAAGAGAAAAAAAGTAAAAATTAGTATTCTTCAAGTACGAGCAAAGATGCAGGAACCCATACTCATCAGTATTGCCCACGAATTACTCAAGAGTTAAGACGTATTTTTTTATGTTGTTCGAGAACTACTTATAACCTATTAAGAATGGTGAAGAACAAGTTGTAAAACTTAACTTATTGGTTCATCAATCGAGAACATCTTTACACGAAAATCAATAATTACCAATTCGATTTCGACTAGTGTAACAGGCCTCCATTAGGTTTAAACTTGAAGAGCACCGATAAACAACAATGTCTCTCAGTCATCTTAACAGCTTCTGTTCCTCTAAGAAAACATTGTCACCATAGCAAACTAGTGATTTTGTTTACTAAAGACTTACTGCATAGTTCCTTATTTGTATCGTATTTGGAGAAGGCACTATGATGATTCAACTGACGAGCAGGTGCCACTTCATGTGTTTCGTTTGTGCGTTTGTCCGATTTCTTGCTGATACCGGAGAATTCTGGATAGTCCCCGAAGATTTTCTTTCTCATGGGTGCTGCTACAAATGTTGAATAATGTTTGGGAAAGATATTTATATTCTTCTGATTGTCGATTACAGAAGCTCGAGGACATTCTTCATTCTCCCTAGTGGGATCGAACACACGCTCTGGCGTTTGCCGTTCTACTGCTTGCACTTGTCGTGGGCTCAGTGGATAGTTAAGTTGTTTCTGATATTCAGTAGGATAGTAATATGAAGGAAATCCTAGAGAACGAGGGCTGAGACCATCTTGTACAGTGTACTGTTTGTATGACATTTTTGAGCAGTAGTTGAACATTACTAGAAAACGTGGAGAGAATTAAGAATATTGGTGACAGAAAGAGTAGGTTTGCGTAATTTTACGAATGAAAGCACTCGAAAGGATTCTCATATGGTCATCAGGTATGCGAAAATTCCTGGAGTCGGCAGTGTGACAAGGGAGAGTGTAGCCTGGATGACACCGTCGAAAAGCGCAGAGAAGCTTTCGCAAACGATTTCCATTCGCTGTTTGTTCTGCCAGTAGAGTCTGCCGCGCGAATTGCTAACATTGGCAGCAGAGAAACCGATGAGAGAGGAAAGAGAAAAGTCGTCGATGATCTGGACGGACCTCTTCGATTACGTAATGGAATCCGAGAACAAATCCATTAGTCATTCTGTTCCACTTCTAAGTTTTAGAAGAAGATATTTCTTATTGATTCTTAACACTTAGGGCCGATCCACTCGTATGGTTCGAAAGTAATAGCCTCTTTGAACTTAAAACCAACATATCTCAGCTCAGAGTAAATTTTCTTAAATTCTATATGAAGCATTAAAATGCACAAATTTTTGACTACTTAATAAAAGCTCAATTGTTTGACGAAGACGGAACTCTGACTTTTGGTGTCCATCAAACGTACTTCGCACACTTTTCTTTCGTCGAAGTTTCATCTCGAATATAAAAGAAACTAAACCAACGATGTCTTCTTTCTTTCATAAACTTAAATCTTAAGCTCATAAAGCTCTTAGCTCAATATTAAAAATATCAAGTAAACAAACGATTTTTCGTCCTTTAAGAGGTGATGACGTCCCCAAATAAGTTCTTGGTGTCTATGACTTTCAGAATTTCATTTGGTACTTTAAAAAACTTAAAACTCTCTTCTATTTTTCTACAAATTTCAGTTTTCAACGATTTTCAAGACTAAATAACAGTTTTAAAAACCATACTTACCCATAATAGGTGAAGCGGGGCTATTTTAAGAGTCATTCACGTTTTCAATACCTTAGGTTTGCCACTAATCCAAAAGTTATCACCATTTCGCAGAAGCCCGGTTCGTCTCCAAAGTGTTTAAGCTCAAGTGGCTCTGATATTTTTACCAATGCAATCAATGAGAACTGTATTCCTCAAACAAAGAGTGAAAATAACTGCCGAAAGACTCCAGACCAACAGGTTCACGTAAAATTCATACAGCATGCTAAAGTTATTTGAGTAGCTGACTGAGAGATATCCTCAAATATTAAGTGAATTGCAATAATAACCATGAAGACATAATTTCTTGAGAAATTTAGCGACTGCGAAGATCTTTGAAACAATGGGAATATTGATATGAAAGTAAGAAGATCATCGAATTGTTAGCTTATTCCATCAGCCTTATTTTCCTATTTCACCGCTGCTGCCATCCCTTACCAATCGTTTGTTCAGTTTCTTTCATAACGTTAACTGTCAGAACATAATGCAAGTAGTCTCGATAGAACCTTCAAGGCGTGAACAAACACCATATTCTTGCGGCCTTGACAGGATAGAACTTATTTTGGATGTCGAGAAAGTGGAAGCGATTCGCAATTGAAAGTTCCGTCTCCTAATACCGTCTACCAAGCTGGGGATTTGAGGGTTTCTATTTGGAAGCACAGGGAAGAATAAACTCCTTTAAAGCACAGCCCATTTAGCCACCTTCTCACACAAGGTTCACAAATGGGGGTGCTAATAAACGGATATTATGTGATTTTTCCTAACTGTCAAGCTAGTAGAGCTGAGTAGGCAGCTTTGTTGTGCTGCATGGATTGCTAGAGCTTTAGTGTTCACTTGATCTGTTTGATAAGGTAGGCTATCAACATGATGACAGTTGAAGTGGTGAAAAGTATCGAAGGAGTTATAGATCTTATAAGAGTATCAGTGATGACACAGTGAAGAACAAGACGAAAACCCTCGACTTTACGTCCACTATTTTCTCGACTTTGCAACTCGTTCTGCCTCAATGCACTCTTCGGAAACCCAAACGCTACATAAACAGGATAAAAGACTACTCTGCGTTGTTGGACACAATATCGAGAGAATATGCTAAAAATTGGGATGATTCTAGTCGATTGTCCAGGATCAGTGAGTGGAAACAGATCAGCAGTGTAATTGGCCTGTACAAAAGGACCCGGCGAGTGGGGAAACTTCATTCGAGCGGTGCTCTACTCCACAGAATTCAACTTGGTGCGACTACGAAGATTCACATCGTAAAGACGAACGGCTATGGACACTCAGCTCGAATCATAGCGGCTCCGAAAAAGTCGATAGCGAGAAAGCGCCAATAAATTAGAAATTTTATAAGAACCTCGTTATATCTTAATAATCCAAGGAAATCATGGCAATTCACATCTAGGTTAAACGATAGTCGGTTTTGAGGAAAATATGCTAGGAGTATCCACTATGAGATAAATTAAATGTACAATTCCGACTTACGCAAACAATCAATGATGAAACAAGCTGCCGTATTCGTGAGGAAGCAGCAAAATTCGGTGGATGATAGGCTAGCAAAAACCTGGATGAACGACAACCGTTAGTTACTAAATTACATGAAATGTTAGTCTCATAATAGTCAGAGCAAAACTGCGCAATGAACGAACTTCTTCACAGCTGTGTTAAGCAGAACTCCCTGCACAACTTTTTCAAGAATTCAGAGGCAAGTGGAAGCTTTAGTTATATTTGCTCGTCTCATTTGATAATCAGGAGTCAACAGGAGATATGCATAGTAATCCACAAACGAACTAGTCGACTTAAGTGGATAAGCTGCCATTTCAAACTTCTCGTGGCTTTTTTTCACTTTTTCATGCAGTTTTTTGTAGTTTTTGTAGTAGTTTAACTTCGAAATTTTGTCTTGTTGCTCTCGCTTTAGGGCACGTATGGCGCAGTGGTTGGGGGCGCCACTGTTTCACACGATCGCTCTCCGCGCCCATGGCCCGTCAAGCGTTCAACCCTCCGGGGTCGGCAAATTGGTACTAGACTTGTCTGGGAGGATAACAGCACTAGCTCGATAGATCGGTACGCCACCGAGAGTCATTGTAAAGGCCAGATATGCATACAATCAACTCCAGCGATGTTTAATGAGGTCGAATGCATGGCGCATCCCTCAGCGATTGATCAACGCCGAGAGCTTTATTCTTTTTTACTTTGTCCTCTCTCTACGGAAAGTAAGAAAAGTCCGAATAACAAAGTAAAGATTTAGTAACAAAGTAGAATAACAGGTATGAATTATACATATCTAAGCTTCATGCCACAACCTTATTTTGCAGTATACTTGGTAAGAAGATCATGAAAGGAATGGCCAAAAATAAATATCGACCTTGTAAAAATCTTCTATTACAGTAGTGTAGCTGTATTATTGGCCCAAGTAAAAATATCTACTTTGTTCTGAAGATTAAATGATTAAATGGCTGAATATTTATGACTACAAAGCCCAGTAGACCATTGGAAATAAAAGAAGTAAAAGACATTTGCTATACCTATTAATTCGTCATCGACAATATTTTTTTGAATTTAAATTCTGTACAAAATATGCTGGAAGAGTTTCTGGATTTTCATCGGAGTTTCGCTCAACGGTGAATGTTAACCCATCTCTTTTTACACCAGGGGGATATGCTTCGATGGATTTGTTGCTTGGGCAGGCAACGTGGGCGGTGGCGGCTCTCTCTTTCCCTCTCAGTTACTTTGTGATACCTGGTTCTCACCTGTTTCTCCCGTGGGCGGCATTCTCCTGAAACTACATAGTAGTTAGTAAGTAGCACATTAAACCGCAGTTGAGCAGTGAGATGAAGTGTGATCATGAAATCAACCCGAGCTAATGAGCAAGTGAAGAGAAGACAGGATGAAGAAGATGGTGATAATGACGAAAATGGAGAAACAGGAATGTGCTAACATATGACAAGATAAAGAGCATGATGATGAAGATGTGGAAAAACAACAGGAATGTGTCAAGAAAGATTAGCTGAAGAGGTTGATGACAATGGTGAAGAGGAAGAAAAAAAGTGATCCTTTAAGGAAATGATTGCAGTTCTCAGAATCATCCTGCTCTTCGGCAAATTTATCCCCTTTTATGAATTTTTTTGGCCTTAAAAGTGTAAGAAATGCTTCAAATCTTTTGTTAGAAAATCCTCTCCGTATTATTCGCCTTTCGCTGAAATTATCGATGGTACGTTTTCATTAGTGATTTGTCTAACTTATTAAGTATAAGAAATAAATGTGTATATTATTTTCGAAATCGGATCAGAGTAAAAGTAAGTGGCTGAATTGCTTTGAAATACGAGTTAACCTATTTGAGAAACTGAAATTGATGAAGAAACGTCAGAATGGCGATGTTCAAAGTCAGCACAGAGGTATGGCTGAGTTAAGTGAGCTAAATCGAGTTGCTCAAAGCTCACCCTTGGTTGTCATCAACAAACTGTATTGTGAAGACTAAGTAAAATACAGCGCTCTTGAATAGTCATTGTAAAGCAATGTTGAGATCTACGGAAATGTTCCGAGGAAGCTGCTATCCCTGATGGCCAAAAATGTTACCTTAAGGTAAAATTGAGGATACTTCTGTTTTTTTCTATTAAGACGTGAGGAGATGATTTTAGATAAACGATGTCTCGTACATGGATAGTTTTAAAGTAATTTCTTTTATAAAACAAAAAGAAAACCAGAGCCGAAAAATCACTGTTAGATTGGATCAGAATAACAAGAAGACACAGCTTCAGGGAACTTTATCTTAAACCGAAAGCCTGGTTCGTTCCCTTCGTAAGGGAAGATGTTACTGATTTTCTAAAACTGAACTTTATTTGTTTTCTTTGCATTCCTTACTTTTCCTTGAGAAACATTTTTAACGAAAATTTTTCGGAGTTTTATTATTCTCTTCTGCGTAAAAGATCTCGCATCAAGGATCTGTCTATAACCCTGCAGTGTAACAAAGCAGACGGCTTTTAATGAGGTTTCCAGGCAAACGTCGATGATGTGTGTAGTTCCTGCTGATACTTCGACATTTAGCAGTTACATTCAATTGCAAAAGTGATTTACTAACCATAAGCAAGGATTCACAGAATGTTGGCAGAGTGGCATAGAACTAAAGGAGCTACTGTCCTCGGGTCGGAAGACCACTTGTGACTACCAAGTAGATATTTTTGTAGGAAGGATAAAATTATAACGGTTCTAAAATCACTAAGATCTTTGTTTAAGACAGATCACTTCAACAGTACAGTTTTCGTTGGAAAGGTTTACTTCCTCGACCATCTAGCAGTACCTGGTCGATGTAACAATTCGAGCTTCTCTTTGTTTTCGAAATTCTAGAACTGTCTCAAGTTTTGTCCTATCCAACTGCTTAAAAGAATCAAAATTAAAGTGATGCTTAGCTGCTTAAGAAAGGACTCGAAAAGGAACCAATTACAACAGTCGTTTTTTGACATCGTATTTTGCTGATCGAAGGTGCCGTTTAAAAGCAGGAAAAGCATGTGTTCCAAAGATACTTGGAAACTTGGATGGTCCGTCCTCACGAGTAGTGACGGACTCCAGCACAATTGTTATCAAAATGCGCCACCAGCAATACGCCAGCCTCAGTTCCGAGAATATGTTATATAAACTCCATAGAAAATCAAAAATTTGCTGCGAAATAATCTTCCTGTCCTTCTGAAGTTCGGTATTCCAAAGTGAATTCGTTATAGATACGAAATCATAACGTATTTAAGTATTTCGGTCGCTTTTCCGGAGTATATCCTTGTGCTCAGAGTAACGGATGATTTCACTTGATTTCGTGTCACATCAGCTCATTTCTAAAAGTCGTATACGATAGTATAAAAGTAGATAGTTAAGAAATGACGGTGATCTAACTGAGAAGGGAAACTGGAGACGAAGAAGAAGAAGAAGAAGAAGAACAGAAAGAAGACGAAGAATTGGTAGTGCTAAGGATATCTAAGCAGCTAGATGTGGTAGGTAAGGTGATGGTAGTGATAGTGGAGACATCCCAACGCAGCCAACGACTGGCCGACGGACGGAAGGACGGACGGACAGGACGGATGGATGGATGCATTACAACCCCTGTGGCTGAGTTGATGATTGCCTCACAATCGCATCTAAGAATAGCGGCGCCCCCACACCCGCATATGCTCTCCTCTTTCATATAGCATTAGTAACTTGCTCTTTGAGAAAAAAACAGTTCCATCGCATTCTTGTATGATGATATGGATTCACTAATGACCAGTAACTGTTCTTTACATTAAATTTCGAGAAATTTAGGCTTAGCTAGGAAATATGGCCATCGTAATTCGCTTTTGGCAGTTTTATATCCGGTACACAGCGGTGGTGGTAATAACAGCAGCTGCATTCATCGGACCTTTTGGTTATGATTCGCATTTATACGTGGTATGTGCGAGACTAGAGGAAAAAGAATAATAGCGCCGATTCAGTCTAGGATTTCTTGAGAGGCTAAATGTAAATGCGTAAGAGACTAATCACTTGGTTTCTCAAGTCTCTGTTCATCAGCTCTGTAAACTTTGTTACTCGTCCTAAGAAAAGAAACCTCTTTGAAACGCATTGGAGCAAAGCTCTACAATAAACTTTTTATTTGCTGCCTATTGCAATTTTTCACGGTAGGATGCTATATGTGGTACAATCGTAATGGTGCTGATATGTTTTCAAAACTCTGGGCAGCAAGCGTCTGCGGTGGGGAATGAACGCACTATTACCCTTTCCGGAGCTAATGCGTTCACCACCACACCATGCTAGTCCATCGTTTCGGATGATTTCTGATAGCACTGATCAATAGAACTAGCTGGAAGACGGGAGACCAGCATTGTGTAGTGGTGAAAGTATTATCCCCCGAAAAGGGTAATAGCGCGTTCTTTCCCTTCCACAGACACCTGCGGTCCGGAGTTTTGCAAATATCTCAGCATCGTTGTGGTTGTTTCAAAAATAGTACCATGCCGTAAGAAATTATAGTAGGCAACAAATAAAAAAGTTAGCTATACATTTCCTTAGATGAAAGACTGAATTTGGCACGGTTAATGTGGTTAGTGCTTCCAAACGTTCAAGCTTCCAACGTTGGTACAATTAAATCGTGTACATAGACATTAACCATCCAATTAATGCGAACAACCAACAAGGTAACCAGTTGGTGCTAACTCAGTGGCGAATGAGGCATGTAACGAAAAACTGAACTGCACAAAGAAGTAACGACGAAACTACTAAATTTGTTGTTTACTTGACAAGCACATTTGAGGTTGCTGGTGTACTTTTTATTCATAAAAAAATAACGCTTTAGCGCATTTCATCTTTTTCAGAGTCTAGAAAAGCCAACTTGACTGCAGTCTAGTTAACAAACACCTCCATAACCCTGGCAGAAAGGCCAGAAAACCCAACTTTCAATAGCGCTGAAACAAAATAGCTTCTTCGCACACTCACCGATTTCTGTGAGACTTTCACTGGATATTCTACTTGGAGGCCAACTATAGAGAGCTCAAATGAAAGCGTTATGTACTTCTCTAACATTAAAGTATCAGTCTTAAATACTGTGTGAGACCACGCGCTATAATGAAGCACTCACCATTGCGGTTCCTTTTTGGGTTCTCAGAATTTACTCGCAATTCGTTTAAAGAGGAAGTCAAAGGTCCTTACTGAAAAGTGAACAACGAATGGGTCAAAGTGACAAAAATAACCTTTTCGAAACCATAAGTTATTCCTCATCTGAAATTGCCAATTGCATTTGCTGAAATTGCTTAATTGCCAGCAGGTTCTGTATTAAACTTACTAGCTCATAATTTGGTTTCTACGGATGATCTTCCGTCTCCCGATCCATCATTATTCAATGCTAGACCCATCACTGGCTGTGTAAATCGACCAACGGGTAGAATAAAATGGTTTTTAGCCCTAATACTTACCCAGCTGTTAAAACACATTCTAGCCTATCTTACGAACACCCAGGTGTTCCTAGATCGTCTATGTAACCCGCGCCCTAGCAGCACCTTCGTTATGGAGTGCTTCGACGCCACCGCCCTTGGCACAAAATGGCTTCTCAATTTTGCACATTATAGCCCTCTTAAGAGAGTGCCTAAACTGCTTAACCTTCATATGGCCTGGAAAATGTTATGCACAAATGACAGCGTTGGTAATGGAGCGGCAACTAGCACCTAGCCTTACCATTGCATTCATGTCAAAGGTGAAAGCACCAATAACCGATCTCCAGCGATTACCCCACCGTATATTTGTAGATGAATCGCTTGTCATTTGCTTTACACAAGAGGAAATGGGCATATGTCTTAAGCTACTAAGTGAACACTAAGAGTACACTAAGTCTACCCAAGAAAAACCGAGAAAAACCTGGTCTATTCTGAAGCTTCAAATCAGTCTACCCAAGAACGGCTACGTAGAGAAATTGTACTGGAAGCTGAGTAACGAAACATACTGATTCTCCAACTTTCCCCTCAGTCCTCGCCCTTAGACGACAATTCTAGCTAGGATACGGTCTCGTTTATCCTACCCCTCATTTTCACTGAATTAAGTACAGCTATAAAACACTGCTTAAAAAGGACCAATTTAAAGAATTCACTAGCAGTGACTGAAATAGCACAGAGCACTCTAAGACTATAACTAGGTCGCAGCAACCTGTATGACCGTATATATATACAAAACAAAATTGCATGACATGCCTACAGATAAAGACGGTGATTGCATGAGTTTGAGTACTGTGTACCTAATCCCTTGTAAAGCGAGCAGGGAAGAGTACGTCGGCGAAACGGTTAGAATACTCTGCATTCATATAAAAGAACTTGTCGGCAAACTTAAAGATAACATGTATTGAAATTGTTGACACGATGGTGATAAACACATTCGTTCTGCTAACATTTCGACGTCTTCGGCTTCATCAGAGCCGATGATTCGTGTCGGTGATCCACAGCTGTTAGTTATCTTGATGTGGCGTCATCGTTGTCATACCGAGACGAGATGTTCTTCAGTTGAACACCGCGCGAATGAGCCATACTCACCCAGCAACGCTCTTCAGAATTCTCGAAGCATTCTGGATAAATTCCTTGAAACTGAAAATGAACTACAGCGACGAATGCATCGTTATCACGCGTGATCTCATGCAGTATTTAAAAATGGATTTTAATGAGAAAGAGCTACATTGCCCATCCATGTGAGCTCTGTGTGGTTGGTTTGGTGGAATACTGGTTGGAATAACTCCCACGTCCGACTTTCTATTAACTTCGGCATTGATTGAATAATTCTTTCTACTTCTGTTCAGCAAACACGAGGTGTTATTTTATTTCTATTTACGTACAAGCTGACGTTTCGGCGAATTTCGTCTTTTTCAGAGGTTGGTTCTGTGCGGTTGGTCTTCACGCGACATACTCAGTGGAAGACTCATAGAAAGCGGTGAGTGAGCAGAGCTGTGTAAAATATGCTTGAAATCTTGGTTTAGCGTTTTCTCTGTTTGGTTATGGAGGTGTTTGGCCGAATGGATTGCTGTCAACTTGACCTTCCCAGGCTCTGAGGAAGGCGAAATCCACCGAAACGTCAGCTTGTATGTAAATAAAGAAATAAAATAACACCTCGTATTTGCTGAACAGAAGTAGGAAGAATTACCCATTAAAATACCCATAAAAAGAGGTGGGTATGCGAAGCAGCTATTTTGATTTCAATGCAAGTGAAATCTTGGTTCCATATTTCTCCTGTTTTGGTTACGGAGTTGTGTCGCAGGGTAGATTGTAGTCAACTGGACCTTCCCAAGCTCCGAACAAGGCGAAATTCGCCAAGACGTCAGCTTTTTTGTGAAAAAAGACTAAGACATCCTGTTTACCAAGAAAATGGTTAATCATTGATCAATTCCAAGGTTAAAAAAGTAATTCTTCAGTTTCAAGATTTTTTCAATTCTTATTTCCTGCCTATTCATTTTCATGGCAGTGTATAATATGCACTGGAATCATAAGGATGCTGACATACGAACAAACTCGGAGCTTCAGGTGGGCTACGAGCCGCGGGTGCCCTTATCTGGAGCTCAGGTGCTATGCACTAAGCCAACAAAACCCTTTGCTTTCCTTTCTCTGAGCCGTGTTTTTACTCTATCGATGCTATCAAAAGTCATTCGTCAACTGGAATAATCCGGAAAACACAAATCGGCATTGAGCCCAGTCGCGCTGAAGCCACAGTCGAAATCACTCTTAGTTTTTATTCACTACTACTTCTGCTTGACCGGATTCAATGCCGATTTTTGTCCCCACATCATTCCCGTTAGTGGGCGAATGGCAATAGCACCGATGCAGTAAAAACGTCGTTGCGAGAAGCGAAAATAAGGGCCTCGGCTTTTTACGGGGATAGCATTTGAGCTCCAGTAAGGGTAATCGTGGATTGAAAGTCCTCTTGCGGTTTCCAGTTTTGCTTTTATCTTAGTATTCTGTATGCTTTGTGTTTGTAAAGATTTAACTACCGATGTACATTGCTTCATTGACAAGCTAAAGAAAGGCCGTTACCAAACATTCATTCGACTAACGTTTCCAAGCCTTCGTCTTCCTCAGAGCCAATGAACAGAATCGATGGTCAGCAGTCTTTAGTACTCTCGATGTGGTCTCTTCGCCGCCGTAATGAGACGGATCTTCTACAGTGTATCACCGCTGGAATAAGACAACCCCACAAGGCGATGCTTCTTTTCAAGACTAGTTGCTTCTGATAATAATTGCCCATTGATCAATCGGCTATCAACTTTGCGGGTCCAAAGTTTTGCCCGTATCTCAATATTCCTTCAAAATTTATGTTTGTAAAGATTTACTGCTAGGTGAGGTTGCTTCATTCCAGCGGTGGTACACTGAGGAACATTCTGCTCGATGCGATTATAAAGACGTCATATCAAGAAGACGAGCGGATGTGGACCGTTGAGTCGGATCATCGGATTTGAAGAAGACTGAGACGTCGAAAGATTAGCTGAATAAATTTTTGGTAACAACCTCATATTAGCTGACTAATGAAGTAAAGTAAATTGGTCACCCATGCTGAGGGCAAATGAAACTTGGTTTACAACACCATTTATAGTCTCAGTTTTAAAGCGGATTTTAGGAAACAGTCGCACTGCTGATCGAGCGAAACAAATTTGGTGTCTTGTTTACAAGCAATAAATGTAGTGTTCAATTCATTCAGGTGCATAGAAATCATACCAATAAAACATTAACACCACGTACTGATTCAGTGATTCGGTTCTGCAGTCTGTAGTGCGAAGGAGAAAATTCACAGCAAAAAGGGGATCGAACAAGGTTCCTGGTGAAATAAACGTAATTTATAAATTTTTAAATAGTCTAACTTAGATTGATGTATTAGTTTGATAAGAGGCGCGTATGGCGCAGTAGTTAGAGGTGCCCTGCGATACACACTCTTCAATCATCGGCTCAACTCTGCCCCCGTGCCCACTAATCCTTCCAGGGTCCGCAGATGAGCACCGAAGTTATCTACAGAGATGGAAAGACTGGGTTGATATATATATATAAATATATATATGCATAAATATTTTTTATAAGATCCGTCTTCACCTCTACTATGTGGATCCCAGCACTTCTCACACTCGATTCGTTTCCTCTCATCTTTTGTCCACGAAGATCCTTCCACTTTTTACCTGTGCCTTCGGTTGCTGCTTGAGGATTTCCATTTCATCTTGATTGTCGTAGAATGCTGGTCAAGCAGTTCTCGCTGGAGTCCTGAGATAGCACGGCTGGAGCGTTTCCAATTGGATTTCAGAGTGTTTTTTTCCCAGACAAGTCCGGCACCAATTTTCCGACCCCGGAAGGGTGAGGAGCTTGGTTGGCCTGGAGCGGAATCGAATTAACATCACACTTGTGATGACGGACATCACTACCACTGTGCTGTCCCCATATATTATATATATGTATATATATACACATATATATATTATATGTATGTATGTATATGTATATGTATGTATTTTTTTATATACATAGTATACATATATGCGTGTATATATATATGTACATATATATATGTATATATATATGTATGTATGTATATGTATATATGTATATGTATGTATTTTTATATATATATAGTATACATATATGCGTGTATAGATATATACATATATATATACATATATACATATAGACCACTACCATCTATTGTACCGGTCAGATATACATTCAACGACCTCCACGACGTTACGAATGGAGTCGAATGCGTAGCGCATCCTTCAGGAATTGATCAGTGCTAGGCGTTTCGACTTATCCTTCATCCTATAGAGCATCAGAAAGAATTTGCTCGATAAGCATTCAAGCGATATTCGCATGAAAGAAAAAGATAGCCAAACGGCAGTAGAACCTAGGTGCAAATCAGAAGACATTTGTAGAGTGCAGATGCGGGGAAATAATGAAATCCACACAGCCAGATCTGGTGAAGACGATGTAATATATACTCTATAATCACAAAGAGGGAATGTTTTACTGGTGAAATAAACCATGAAATCGCGCATTATGTTAGTTGTTAACCCAGCTGTTTCAGATGATGTTATTCGAGAGGTATCAGTCCACAATTTTGAGGAGTCGGTCAACAGCGATTTACCGTATTGCTGCACATAGCAATGTGAACATTTCCACTTTCGCAAATAACGTTGTTCTCTATGACACTGATTTGCCGAGTTATCGTTGCAAATCAATCTTAAAACACGCAGCGATAGAGTGGAACCACTTCTACAGCGGCATTTTCTAGATCGAAAGCAGCTGACACCTGCATCATTTAGAGAGGCTCCGTAAGCTTGTCAGAGCTTGAATCTGTTACATTCTGATCAATCTCACGTGGTCGAGGTGTTTTTCTGCGGTTGCATGGCGATATTATATTGACGACAGAAAGTTCGCTTCAATCTCAATCAAGTTTACACCTCAATCACCACGATGCATTGAAGTTTTTCGGAGTGCGCCTACTTATACAACGGAATTCTTCTAAAAGAACTTCTTTCAGAACGGGAAATATTAGTTACTCTCCGAAATTAGGAAGGAAACCTCAATTTCACTAACAGTCAACTTTCCTTCTTTGTGTGTTGCGTATAGCGCAGAGTGTAAATGTGCTCTGCAATGCATCTGTAGTCGGTGGTACACCCTCGCTCTGACTACCCAAGCCACCAACCCTCCAAGCTAGCACAGGCTTGGCATTAGGCTTGTCTGGAAAGATAAGCGCCGACTCAAAAGACCGGATAGGCTCCAGCAAGTCACTGCATAAACCAGATATGCATTCAATTATCTCTACCACAATGGAACGAATGGAGTCAAATCCATGGCGCATCTCTCCGCGAACACCAACGCCAGGCTTTGTACCAACAAAGCCATGTCCAATGAGCTTGTCTGTCATAATTTTCAACAGTCTTTTTTGTAGAAGTCATATGGTATATGTTCAAAGGTTCTAAAAGGCCACTATAATCTCTGACTCACAAAATTCCATCCAATTTTTGGAATTACCTGAAGAAGATGATGAAAGGAGAATGCTTATTGGTACGTTGAAATACCCAGAGGTACAGCATTTAGGGAAGCTCCGAAGAACAAGAGGCCGTTATTTATTTACTATTATTGTCTGTCTTAGAGTTTCAAGGAAATGAAAGTTGTGGTTTTTTAACAACATAATTCTTCATGCGTGGGCATTTTATCTGGTATCTTCAAACACGACACTTGACTTACATTTGTGACAAAGTCTTTATTTTTACACTAGTTTTTATCGAATTTAAACTGTGGCAATCAGGATGAGAAAAAAGTAAACTCAAGAATTTGCGAAAAATGTAAAAAAAAACAAATTGGAACGAAAGAAAGAAACTCATAGAATCGTTCTTGAAGATGAGGCAGTGGAAAGACTCGAAATACCTACGTTACATAAGGTCAGAGGACAAGGGACACTGAATGAAGGTCCACCCAAACATATTCAAAAGCTTGCTAGCCTTGTTAAGTATGAGTGCAACAACAGCTTCTAAATGTCTTAATTGAACAAGGAACCAAAAAACCCCTGATCAATGGTGGCTGCATAAACTTTAACGAATTCAGGTGGAATTGTGAGAAACAGTCCCTTTTTGATTGCAGTGTGAGATGTGCAACCAACTAATGACAATTTCATATAGCAAGCCATTGTGGCGTCGGTCGTTAGACAAGAATGAAGCAAAAATCGCCTTCAAAAAACAAAAATGCTTGAAGTGTTGAATGTGAGTGATTGCCTTCGGCTCTATTCACTGAACAATCCACCATACGTTGTGATGGCTGGATTGGATTTTTTGACAGATGTGTTGATTTCATACTGCAGGAAGGGATCTCATCATGAAAATAAATCATTATCATTGCGGCATCTTCCTACTCAGCAATTAGTCATCAGAAATGACTATCGGCGAAAAATCAGTCAAAATCCGCTCTGTACAGGAAGGCATCACCAAGTAAGTTTACTTGATTCGAATGGTGCTCCACTGAAGGAGATTCAATATTAGTACTCAAGAGATCAATAAATTTAAATCATGGAAGATATTTTTGGCTAAAAACCAGGAAGGACTATATTTCTCACATAGAACCGTCTTTTCCCTTTCTTTGTAAGTTTTTTATTTAATTCAAATCTACTACTTACATTGTAACTGAGAGCATCTCGCTTCACCATGTTATGTAATCGGTGGCGCCATCGAAATACCCAGCATTAAATACAACGTCGCCGCCACCAACAAAATCGTACGCGCACTATGTTGAAGCAGTTTGCGTCCTTCATGTGAGTGAAGCCCACTAGGCAAATTCGGTCGAGTGGACGAGACTTTGTTCGTTCTTGAACGAGTTTACCCATTCCTATTGGGATTACGAGCGACAAATGGTATGCTTGGTTTTCGGACTCGGAATCAGGATATATGCTCGTGAAACTCTGGACGGCTATCAATTCATGCAGTTAGTCAAGAGTTGGGAACTAATCGAAACACATCATACAAGTAAATTTCTCCAATTTCTCTTTCACGCTAAATTATTATCATATTTTTGTGGTATAAACATCATATTGTTTGGATTTGACGGCACTGAATTGTTCATAATGGACAAGACATCACTGACGCTCAAATCGTTCTGCTATAACCAGGATCTTGAACGGGTAAACACGTGTGGGCTTGCTGGAGCTGTAGTGGCATCCAGTATCTGGCGTACAAAATCCGGCTAGTAGTCAAACTCGTCCTTGAAGCACATGACACAACCTGATTTGTTTTCTACCGATTCATGAGCATTCAGAATCCGAATCGTTTCACCATTAATAGTGGGAGGCCTAAGATTTACGACGTAATTTTTTTGATGACGGTTCTCACCGAATTTCTTCTGCATAGAAAGTAGATGAAAAGTGTAGTTACAGAATGACGAACACCGATTCAGGAATAGTTTTATGCATGTTTTCCTGATTTTCTAAAACTACGACTCTACCTGAAACGATATCTTGGTTAAAGCAATTATATTTTACTAGTCGATGCGCCCTCTGAATCAGTGAATCAAGGGACTCTCTTTTTCTCACCGAAAATCGTGATAGACCATTTTTTATGCGGAATTTTATAACTAAACCTGTTTTCATACTTTTAAGCTGAAAATGTCTCGTTTCAGGATACTTTGTAATCGGTGGCCGCATTAAAACAGCCATCATTCAACACAGCGTAAGCTTTTTATTTACTGCCTGTTACAGTTCTTCATGGAAGGATATTAACTGTGATACAACCACAATGATGCTGAGATATTTGCAAAACTCCGGACCCCAGGTGTAGGCGGTGGGGAAGGAACGCGCTATTACCCTTTCCAGAGGGTAACGTGTTCACCACCACATCTGTGAGTACTTCGTTTTTCCTGTCTCTCAGTTTCATTGCGGTTGTATCAAACATAATACATTGCTGCGAAAAATTGTAACAGGCAGTAAATAAAAAACTGACATTGTGATTTCGACCACGGTCTCAGCTTAACTGGGTTCGTTGCCAATTTTGGCCCCCAGATCAATCCTGTTAACAGGTGATTCCTGGTGACACTGACCGATAGAACTAGCTGAGAGACAGGCGAAACGAAGGACCCGCATGGTGTAGTGGTGAACACGTTGGCTACCGGAAAGGTTAATAGTGCATTCGTTTCCCACCGCAGACACCTGCAGTCCGGAGTTTTGCAAATATCTCAGCATCGTTGTGGTTGATTCAGTACAGCGTTGCGGCCACCAACTGAGCCGCGCATTATACCGAGCGAGCGGTAGGTGTAGCTTAACCTAAGGTAGACCGCAAAAAAGGAATACGGCTACAATGCGCTTAAGGTGCTGATATTTGCAGCATCGTCAGCTTTATATACATCATCGGCCAACCGTAATTTCATTAATCATCGAAAAAGTCGAGCGTACCGCATAAACTTCATTCGTCCCAGTCGTTTACAACGGCCAATTTGTTGTTTTGCCATTCCGATAGCTACGGATAGCTTATCGGACTTCACTACGGCATAGGTTTGCTCCTAGCTCTGCTTCCAGCTGAAAATGTTGAACTTCGTAATAAAAAGATCCTCTTTAAATTTTTTGTTTTCACAAAGCACTCATTCCCTTTCCTAGTTTTCAAGTTTTCTTTGTAGCAACAGCGACTAGGAAGAAACTAAGCATGCTGTAGTGAACCTACTCATAGGTCACAATCGAAGATCGAGAATTTTGGGAGATTATATGACATGTTCACGAATTTGCAGTAACGCTATGCGCTCAATCCACAGCAAGTGTTGAAGCCTGAACAAAACATCACGTTCTTATCCTAACAAACGAGGCCTGGGATATGAAGTTACCCTACTAACGGTACAACATGAATCCTTCTATGAGTCAATCCATTGCTCAACTGTTCCACAAACTCAGGTGGCACTACCGGTCCCAGTGCGGATGTTGGACGCCAATCATTTCCTGGCACTCCAGTACATCTCAGAAGGCCATATTATTCAAGAACGGGTAAGTGGTATATGATGGAAAAGTCGTAGCCTGTGGTAGTGCAGCAATCCATCCGGAAAGTGAATGCGAGATTTAGGGAAGGGAATAGTTGAGATTTGATTCTTACTGTTTTCTTTGTCGTCAACCTTCCTCTTACTTCTCAATCATAAATCCATTAAGGCTCTGGTGTATATGGATCCTTGTGAACGAACGCACGTGATGATGAAGGCGAGAAGGTGATTGATCGACATGGGCGATGTAGGCGTTTCCAACGGATTTCATGCTGTAGTAATTTTTCACACTTATGCCGTTTGTGTTCCATACTTTTCCTGAAAACGAAGAGATTGCTCAGCAAGATTGAATCCAAGAATTTTTTTTCAATATGGCTTTTTTGTTCAAACTTTAACATTTTTTAACTTGTTATTTACTGCCTACTCTTTTTAGCGGGAGGGTATATATTGCGAAATATAACTTGAATGATGCTGAGATATTTGCAAAATTCCGGACCGCAGGTGTATGCGGTGGTGAACGAACGCGCTATTGTCCTTTCCGGGGAGTAGCGTGTTCGCCACCGGGTGATTGCTGTGGCAAAGATCGATAAAACTAGATGAGAGACAGGCGAAGCGAAGGACCCGTATGGTGTGATGGTGAACGCGCTACTCCCCGGAAAGGACAATAGCGCGTTCGTTCCCCACCGCATACACCTGCGGTCCGGAGTTTTGCAAATATCTCAGCATCATTCAAGTTATATTTAACATTTCTATTCCATCATGTTTCAATTTTATACAATCTCTATAGCTTTTACTTCCAACGCTTTTAGCACCTTATCGTGAATGGGAGGTGTTCCTGAGTATCGGGGTGCCATGTGTAGCGAAGCTGAGGAGTCCGGCGTTTCCGTGGGCCCAGCTAGGAATAAACGAATACCACGATCTACCACCATCCTGGTTGCAAAGTGGTCGCATGGTGGTAAAGCTTCCTCTGATCCACAAGGACGGGGACTGCCCGCGATGGTGACGACCTAGGACAGACTTTGGCCAGGCTAGCCTGTGGACTCCAGGCAAACAGTGGCTAAGCCAGCAAGGCTTCGAAAAGTGGAAAGTGTGATGGGACCCACGCAACCAGTGATGGCGAGCCGTCTAAGTATCCAAGTATGACTGAAACCAGCCTACAGAATTTCGCCATGTTTATTCATTCGTTTTTGTTGGTCCTTAATAGAAATTTTTACGGGTCTTTTACTTTATTTAAACATAATGAATAATATAACATAATATTACAGTCCACGAATCTCCCTCACATGAGGGATCTCGAGCTGGTTAGTCGCGAGGTTACGTGGGGGCGTCCCAGGTAGCGGTTAAGGGGTTAATCGCGGACCAAAAGCGACCTTTGCTTCCCTGAGACGCAGGTAGATCCAGGAGATGGACTCCCTGTTTCTGCTGCGCCGATTTGACACATACTTTCTGTATTTGCTATTCATGCATGCGTGTGTGGGTGCGTTCTCGCTTATGCGGATTGCATTTTGCGAGTCAATTCGGCCGAAAGTCTGCAGTCATGCGACAGGGAAGTATATGGGAGGCGGTAAGGAGTCGCCTCCAACAAGTAAGTTCCGTGTTCACTCTAGGAGAGCCTGGGAAGCTACTCGTGAGTATACCCAATCTCCACGTTCAGAGTCCAGCAAGCTATACGTGGGTATCAAAAAGCTAAAAACAGTAAAAGGAACGAGCCTCATTCTTCTGACCCCGAAAGAGCCCCCCATTCGGCAGCGTTCGGTAGGACGAGTACGGAAAGGCTGCTAAAATCTCAGCGTCAATGGAAGCTGCCTGGATTACAAAGAACTATGGTGACGATATGTACCTACAATGCAACTACACTTGCATCCGAGTCCTCGATAGAAGACTTGTTCGTGCAAGCAAGAAGGATAAGGTACGACGTCATCGGCCTGGCCGAGACGAAACGACGCCACCCATTCAACGCCGTCTATGACACCGGAGAAGAACTGTTTCTCGGAACATGCGACAGTAGAGGAGTCGGCGGCGTCGACGTTCTCGTCAACACGAGTTTGTCCATGAACATGGATTCATTCGAACAACTTGCAACGTGAATCGGACGTTTACGATTAAAAAGATGAGGATCAATACCGGCTTTGACAATCTTCGTCGTTTACGCGCCGACATCAAACTATGACGAAGAAGTCGAAGCGTTTATATGAACTTGGAGAAGTTCTACAGAGAATACCATACATTCTTCAAGGTCTTCATTGGAGATTTCAACGCCAAGATTGGACCAAGAAGAACGTCTGAAGAACGTCACATTGGAACCTACGGATTAGAATGGAACGAACAGGATGAGCGGCTCTCTGATTTTGTCATGACGACCAGGACCATCCATGGTACCTCGCAATTCCAGAAGCCGCACCCTCAACGCTGGACGTGGGAGTCTTCCAATGGAGAGTACCTTAACGAAGTAGACCACATCATAGTAAATAGAAGGTTTTGCCTAACCGATGTTGCTGTTGTCCAAAAATTCTACACGGGATCAGACCATCGTCTCCTTCGTGTAAGATTCTATTTCTCGCGGAAAGGAGAAAAAGCCGCTAAATTCCAAAACCGAAGTCCCAGAATCACCGCACACTGGGTCTTATTCAATTCATTAATCGGCCGTTGGGAAGATGCCGTTGTCGAAAACATCGACAGAGAATATGATCGGCTCATTCAACATCTTCAGGTTAGCGCTATGAAAGATGAGAGTTCGAAAGTCACCAAGAGGCGTTTGTATCCAGAAACACCCGAGCTGATACTCTGGTGTAGAATCGGACGAGCTGCAGGCAACCGCTAACTAACTTCCGAACTTGCAAAACAATGCAGACAGGCGATAAAAGAAGATCTCAAAGAGAGAAGAGCAGTAGCAATGGTCGAAGCTGGAGAGGTTGGGAAAAGCATTGGCAAGACCCACCGAAACTTCGCCAATTACAGGGCCAAAATGATTGCACTCCGACGCCCAGACGAAACAGTTGCAGCGTCCAGAAATGCAATGGAGAAAATCATTCACGAATACCACTCAGATCTGTTCGATAACCACGTTCACCTCCCGCCATATGAAATAAAGGAGGATGGATATGTTGTACCACTGGTTCCCCCTTCCGTAATCCGACATGTCATTCCGTCGGTGAAAAATCGAACAGCACCAGGTCTGGACAGGATAAGACCAGAACACCTGAAGAACCTTCCGCCAGTCCTCGTAAACACACTGGCTCGGCTCTTCACACGTTACCTGTCTGAATGCAAGGTCTCTACTCAGTGGAAGATCAGCAAGACTGTGTTCTTGTTCAAGAAGGGTGACCTACACGATATCGGCAACTATCGCCCAATCTGCTTGCTGTTTGCCGTCTACAAACTTTTCTCTTGAGTCATCTTAAACAGGACTGACAGAACACTAGAAGAAGGACAGCTTTGTGAGCAAACAAGGTTTCAAAAAAGAATCAGTACCATGAACCACATTCACCCGACAAGAAGACCCATTGAAGTATCGCGAGAGTAAAAAGACCGCTTTGTCTCACATTCAACGATTTAAAGAAGGCATTTGACTCAATTGAGATAGAAGCAGTCATGGAAGCCGTTGACAGTCAGGGAGC
The DNA here is from genome assembly GCA_900624975.1 of Angiostrongylus costaricensis. Lineage (NCBI taxonomy): Eukaryota > Metazoa > Nematoda > Chromadorea > Rhabditida > Metastrongylidae > Angiostrongylus > Angiostrongylus costaricensis. Next base: position 63,363 of record UYYA01004039.1, on the reverse strand, counting down.
CCTATTCAGTACATAAAGATTCTTCGTGAGCTGTACAAGAATTTCACAACCAAGGTATCACCATTCTATAAAGATATTAACATTGACGTCAAAACAGGAGTTAGGCGAGACGATACGATCTCGCCAAAATTATTTACCACCACCCTCCAGGACGTCATGCCAACATTGGCGTGGGGTAATATTGGAGTGAAAATCGATGGTCGGCTGTTACATCATCTTTGCTTTGCTTATGAAATCGTCCTTATAACACCAAACATTAGCCAAGCGGAACGTATGCTTGCCGACTTTGATAGAGCCAGTGGAAAGATTGGTCTTCGACTAGATCTCACAAAAACGATGTTCGTGAGGAACGGATTGGTTTCGTATGCCCCATTCATGCTCAACGGAACGAATATCTCCGAATGCTCCAGTTATGTATATCTAGTTCGGAAAATCAACACGTTGAACGACTTGGCTTCTGAGTTGAGCGGAAGGAAACGAGCGGCTTGGAGAGCTATCAAGAGCATCGAGGATGTAGTGAAGAGGACAAAGAACACCCGACTCCGTGCCCACTTTTTCGACTCAACGCCACTTCCTGCCCTAACATATGCGTCAGAAACCTGGTCGCTGCGTAAGCAGGATGAAAGATTACTCATCGCTGTCGAGTGCGCAGTCGAAATGACGATGCTAGGAGCATCCCGCGTCAGACAAGTAGAGGAAGGGATCCGAAGCTCCGACCTGCGTAAACGATCAAAAATCAAGGATGCCGTTCTGTACGCCAAACAGTCGAAGATAAGGTGGGCTGGACACGTAATGAGTATGAATGACAACCGATGCATAAGAACCCTTAGTGACTGGATTCCTCGGGTGTTAAGCGTATTGCAGGGAGACTACCGACCCGATGGTTAAAGTTCCTAACGAAAGCCCTAGAAGATAGGTATGATGTTCGATGAGTCTTGGGGAGAGCAGAATCAACGTGGCTACTCCTGCACGCGACAGGAAAAAATGGAAGATTTAGTGGCACTCGCTCGGTTAACCCGACGAGAAGCAGGACGACATATGACACAGGTGATAACAGTATAGTCACTTGGATCTTTACGAGAGCGTTCAGCGTTCAACAGTATTATTAGGGATATATTTATTTATATGATCTTATATACCGGTTTTCTTTAGCTGATACGAGGTTGGTATGGATCTTCGTTGCCATTGTCGTTGTTGCTGGTGTTGTTGTTCGATGGCTGACGTTTCGGCGATTTCGCCTTCCTCAGAAAACATCAACTCGCAAAACTCTTGAGGCGTTTTGGATAAATTTCAAAAATCCATAGATGAACCAGAAAGACGAATGTCCCACTATCACATATGACCTGGCGCACTATTTCAAAATGATATTTAGATCCGTGGGTGTGCCTCGCTCGTGACCTCCACGTGAACAACACAGTCACACTCGTAACATCACGGCGAGCAGCCTTTCTGTTCAATATGGCGTCTATTTAAAAGTTTGATCTTCATCAATACTTTAGCCTTTTTCCGCCGAATAATTAATGTGTTCTTATATAAAAGAACTCCAGGCTCTGAGGAAGGCGAAGTCGCCGAAACGTCAGCCATCGACTAACAACACCAACTACAGCAACAACGACAACAAAAACTCATACCAACCCAGCAGCTCAACAAGATCAGTTTGTGAGTGGACAAAGCTCTCGGTGTTGATGAATCCATGAAGATTGCGCCATGCATTCGACTTCATTAAGCATCGTTGGAGGCGATTGAATGCATATCTGATCTTTTCAATGATTTGCGCTGCCCTACCGATGTATCGAGCCAGTGATGCTAACTCTGGTACCAATGCGTCGTTTTCTTGTTCAGCAATCGCGAGGTTTTTAAACAGCATACATTTACTTCCATAGAAAAACACAATACAGTACAACACTAGCTGACGTTTCGGCAGTATCGCCTTCTTCAGAGCCGCTTTTTTCGTGACTTCCAATGAGGAAGTTTAGAACAGCTGATTATAGTCGCATATGGTTGACGACTCTCTGGTACCAATTTTCCGACTCCGGAGTGATGGAAGGCTTGCTGGGCCACGGGCTCAAGGATCGATTCCCTCCCTATGTCTGTTGCAGAGAGCCTCCGACGCTACACTCGCCATTGATCTGTTTATAAGATCGTATAAATAAGTACATCAACTATTTATGCCGAGGTCTATAGAAAATCGATCTTTTGAATTATTGTGAGGAAACAATGCTGGTCTGGCACAGAACTTATTGCCCATGAATGCTTCCATGACTCATGAACATAGACGGCATTAATTAACAATTTCCCTTCTCAGCATCAACCCCAAAAGCCTCCATCTACGAAAAGCACTCGTAGCTTAAGTAATGAGAACTTTGAAATTCAACAAATGAACATTTAGTAGGATAGATAAGGAGCGCGAAGATCATGGGGAAGGCTTGTAAATGACTTGGTTACGTAATAAAGGTATTTAACTACGATTCCACGTAAGCTTTGTATCAAATTTCCACATTTCATACAAAAATAGTACCGATCTATTCAACAGAAGCTTTAGCGAAGTGATTGAACCAGTGAGAAAGACTCGGAGTATGGCGTCAAGATTGGTGTTAGAAGCGTGTTAATGTTACCAAAGCAAAATTTTGCTCCTCAACAACACATACAGAAAGATGAGGTAATCCAATGTCGAGGTTAATAGAAAGTCCGTCCTGGACGAAGTACTATAGAGAAAACTTGATTCACATTAATGAGACTGAAATAGTGGGTCTCATGAACGGGTCTGATCACATGAGATCAAAACAGAACTTTTCGAAGGAAGTGCGCAAGGAATCTACAAATCTCGCAAGGAGTGGGAATTACTGTCTCTCATCCTATTTAGAGGAAGACTGTAATTCCATTAATTATTAAACATAGACGTCGAAATTTGTTCAAATTGTAAATGAAAGATGGCTCTACATTGTTGCAACGAATTCAGTGAAGAAGACTGACACCGCGGCGATTACTAGTAAACGGAATCTCTAGCGATTTCACTAATACGGAGGAGGAGGATGCTTAGTTATTAGTTGTTCCAAATCGACCAGGAAGTCATCGTGAGTGAACAACTCTCGCAGCGAATCGAACTTCAATACATGGTCCCATCTTTTTTGCAGCTCCTAAAATCGAGCCCTCGTTTTATTTTCAGTAGTAAAGTGGTCTCTCCACCAGAAGAAAGGAACTACGCTTTAAAATAACGCTTCCATTGAATGTAATCAGTTTACTTCAGTTTAAAAAGACAGAAAAGATACGAGTGGGTGGAAATTGTCACAACTTACACCATAATAAGCAGTATCAATGTAAGCTATTAAACCCTTGGACTTTCCTTACAAGGAAATCAGTATTTAACAGAATATTGCACCCTCCACCCCCAACAGTGGCGGAGAGGAATTTTTTCTTGTTGCAACCATCACTGGATTTTGCTCATCAAAAGCAACAAAGTCAAATCATCCGGTGAGAAGATTACATTTCTGAGTAATTACTTTTCTCCGCTGTAGCAAAACACTAATTTTCTCCTTATTTTATTCGAAGGGCCCTCCAACACAATCATGGAATCGATCTCCGAGGCACTGACCCACCAAGCCTTCCATCCCTCCGGGATGGGCAAATTAGTACCAGACTTGTCTGGGAGGATAGCAGCACCGGCTCGATATACCGGTATGCCACCACAAGTCATTGTAAAGGCCAGAAGATATGCATTCACTCATCTCTAAACGGTGCTTAATGAATTTATTTATATAATCTTATAAACTGATCTTATTTAGCAAATGCGAGGTTGGTATAGGTCTTCTGTATAGAGTCCGACTTGCAACATCACGGCTCTGAGGAAGGCGAAATCGCCGAAACGTCAGCCGTCAACCAACAACGACAGCAACAACGACAATGGCAACGAAGACCTATATCAACCTCGCATTTGCTAAATAAGATCGGTTTATAAGATCGTATAAATAAATATATCAACTAGCTATGCCGAGGTCTATAGAAAGTCGTTCTTTTGAACTATTAAGAGATGCTTAATAAACTCGAAAACATGGCACATCCCTCAGGAATTGATCAACCCCGGAAAGCTTTACCTTTTATCCCTTATTCGAAATGCTTTGCAACTATGTTATTTTCTCTATTTACTGCTTACACAATTTTTCACGGCAGGTATTATGTGTGGCATAGCCACAATGGTGCTGAGATATTCACAAAACTCCGAACAGCAGGTATCTGCGGTATGGAACGAAGGTGCAATTACTCTTTCCGGGTCTAACGCGTTCACCACTACACCATGCAGGTCCTTCGTTTCGCCTGTCTTTCAGCAAATTAAAATTAGTTAGAAACTGGTTAAAATTAACATTGTGATTTCAACTACAGACTCAGCTTAACTGGGTTCATTGTCTATATTGCCAATTTGAGCTCCACAGATCAATCGCGCTGATGGGTTATTACTGATCGATAAGCTGAGAGAAGGACGAAACGAAGGACCCGGATGGTGTGCGTTGGTGAACGCGTTAGCCCCGGAACGGGAAACAGCGCTTTCGTTCCCCACCGCTGACAACTGCGCTCCGGCGTTTTGCAAATAATGACCACTATCGTTAGCATTCATTGTTGTCATCTCGCTCTGATGTCAATGGCAAAACATCGACAATGAAAGCAGCAGCAGCAACAACTAGAGTAATAGCAATTCATAGTGGCATTCATGCGATGCTCATTGAGTGTTCACACATTTACAAAACAAATCGCATCTGATTCATCTATTCGTGACGGTTTGTGTGTATGCCTTCGCTCATATAAGCAATCACAACCGTCACTCTAGAACGACTCATGCTTATACATAGACACCTTGTATATTGAGCTCTATTGGTGTTACGATGCTACCAACGATGGCGAAATAATCGCCAATATATGGTGAAGCATGTTAGTTTCTCGTTGATCAGTCCATCGATCATTCACACATAACATCACATGATGACGATGATGAGTTTCTTTTGTGGTGCTTTTAGCGATGATCCATCTGCGGGTTCATCTACAAACACCATTGACCTGTTATCGCTCAATCTCGTTCTGCTAAACACCGCTTATCGCTCTAAGAAGTAGACTAGACACAGTAATCTAGTCAATATTTATTTATCGGAATAAACCAGATAAATCGCTCCACCAACTAAGAATGGCCATGCACCACCAACCACTAAATCGAGAAACAGCTTTCAATCTGTCGGTGTCCTTACGTCTTACGGTGTCCGGGTTGGGTGTGTTTTCCTGTGTTGATTCAAATTAAGCCGCAAGCTCAGCTCCGGGTGGCGTCATTCCGTCAGTTTCTTTAAGTTCAAGCTTTGCAACCATACTTCTCTAGGAACCGACAAACTTTCCTCAGACATAATCGTGTTAACCATACTGTACCCAAGAAGGCAGCAGTAAACATCTTTTGCCACGATAGCGTACCACTGCTACTAAGTGCACCATGTTCGCTTAAAAAACGCAAAAAGCAAGTGGCCAATCTAAAGTCAGTAGAGCACCCTTGGAACTAAAACTTCTAACCTGCGTTCCTATTGAAAGAACTTTGTTCATGTAAATATAAAACAACAAATTGCACAACATCCAACAATTTCACTTTACTATAAATCACTTTATAACATTCACTGGAACATCGGCAAAATCAAATAACTCTCAAGCACGAGCAAGATCAAAGAGCAAAATTATTGAAGAAACGGGCTTCCAATTAACCTCAGTACTAACAATCAAGTTATGTTGGTTACAAGCTTTAGTTGATGAACCTACACGAGTTTGTTGACACCTATGTTTGACATACGATTGCTAATAGTTAGACGATTTCGTCTTCATTAGACACTGGATGTGTTCTATATTCTATATATATATATAGGGAATATTCAACAGTCCTAATGAAAACTTAATGTTGAAACTAAAACCTAATCTTTTAAAAATCACCCACCGCCTTCGTTTATTAAAAAGTTAGCTCATCTATATTTCATGCGGATTTTAGCCCTTCTCTCGTTCCAAAAGCCGATACTGTGACATCCATGTTAGAGCCTTCTTATGTTTCCAGTATCAGCGGCAACTGTTTGTTGTGATGTGCGTCTTCGTAGTCTCATAGAGTTGAGACAAATGGAAGATTAGGGATTGATCTCCACATTACTTCTCCGTTAAGATTATAGAATGCAGACCGAACAATAAGGATAAGGCTACATAATAGTAGGACCAAGCTGTGAAGAGGGCGAAGTAACCAATAAGTTAGTCATTGAAAAATAAAGATACGTGTTAACAATGTAGCGTTAGCTTGTGAAAAAGTGTCCTCTCGCCTAAATTAAGGAACCACTAATATTAATCTATTTATAAGTATATTGGTATGAAGTGTACTCGTCGATATTCTTTGAGAAGTACTATGATGAAGTGTGTAGACATTCGGCTAATCGAGGTTACCACTTCCTTTCCAGATCATCACGTGCTTAAAAAAAATCAGATTTACTAATGTTTTTAATAAAGTGCTGGTTCTTCAAAAGATATGCGAAAAAGTGCTTCGGTTAAAGAATGTTCACTAAAAGAGAAGAAATTCAATTATGAAACACTTGATCTTTAAGAAAGAATCCGAAAATGCTTCTCAACACATTCACGACGACGCTGGTCTTTCGACGACGAACCAATTTATTGACAAGTAGAACATTTGACATTTTGAGACCTTTTAAGACCTATAGAAGAAATATGACCCTGCTGCTTATGAACATTCCTTTAAAAAATTTTGAAAATTACTAGTACAACAAAAAAATTTTAAATTTCAAACCAAGCGTGACAATCTAAAGCATCACCGTGTTCTGCTGAACAAGATCTGTATTGTTCTATGAATTCGTTTCTTGAAATGAAAGCCTTAACAAAACAAGAAAAAGGTATAGCCTGTGAAGTCCAGAAAAACAAGAGTGTTAAGTTCGTTGTCTAAGAAGATTTAGTAGTCCTATTGAAAGAGTTATGTTGGTTTAAAGGGTATTGGTCAAATTATTTCCGATCGCATATGGCCATTACATGACTATTACTGTCGCTAATGTGTTAAAAAAAGATTTTAAGAGAAAGCTGATATATTTCGAAATATAACTATTATCATACCGTATCACGAAACGTTTCGATTTCCACTTCATTGAGATGAGACTGGATAAGCGGAATCCAATAGTCTGTGGTTCTTCTTGGCAACAAATTTAGTATAGTTTCCAGCTGTAAACAAAGATGATCACCGTCATTAAAAACGTTTTCTACTCAAAATATCTGGTGTTTAAAAAACTTACAGTACAGAACCCATAAATATTTGGGTCGCGATGCAGATAAGCGAAATCACGAATCATGCGCAAGCAAGCTCTTTCATCAGAGGTCAACGATAATGCACGAAAAGTTGTGTTTTGGTCCTCAAAAAAAGTTTGTGAGGGCAGTCTTTAATGTATCCCAATAGAATGATCCAATAAACCTCACTTTACGCTAAAATTAGACTAAACTAGCTGTGTTTATATTGTTGAGCCTACAACTGTAATACCGAAAAATTGCTTACAGAAGAAATTATAATAATCGATCAAGGATGAAATGTCAAAATGCTATTCACACTTATTGCTAATTACAATTAACGCTACTGTCGGAATTCTCACACCCCATGAGCTAGGTGAATTTAGCTTAAGAGTTTTTCATCTATTGAGCATGTTGAAACGGCCAATTAGAAATTCTCCAATCCAGTAGTGGTGAGCAAGAAGAGGCTGGTTGGTAAATATTATTTCAATCAGTGAAATCACGTTGGTCAATGTACTTACAAGACTCAAAGAGGTAAAACAGTAGTTCGCCGTAATCCTGCCTAGAAAAACACGCAAGTAACTATTAAGCAGACTACGTTTGACTTGCATCCTAACAATTTCACCTTTTCATTTTTTGTACGCCTTGCGGTAGGCGAGACTGACGTTGCGGCAAACGAACACGAGCGGCTAAAAGACTGAGTGAGTATCAGAACGGTTTGTTATATCCTCCACGACCAGTTAGCTGAGTAATCTTATGATTCGCTATCGTTATGGGAATCTCTAACGTCATGGAAGAATTCGATTCGCAAAGCAGAAAACTTCTCTCCCAAGTCAAAAAGTTGAGTTCTTGTGATGAAGACCTCAGAACACTGTAGTATAGCTATGTTGCATTCAAGGTAAAATCAGCACATGTACGACCTGCGTTTGGCTTCTCGTAAGCCAAAAAAAATATGAAGTCGTCCGTAATGTAAACATGCCAAATTCCGGTTTTTTTCAAGAATAGACGATAAATTTTCAATAGCAAGAGAACTTATGAGAACACAACGCTATTTTGAAAAGGGTTTTGCTTTATCCATCCAAAGGTATAAAGCTGCTACTGTGTGCTACACTTCAGTAAATTTAACTAGCCAAACACATTTCTGTTTAAATTTGGGAACATTTTGCTACTTATTTTCAATATACTACGGTATTTGTGACCAACCATTCATTCCATATGGTGATTACCAGCCATCAAAGGAACTAGAAATTAAGAAAAAACAGCGAATTATTGCCATTACCGTCTTCTTATTAACGTCGGCATTGATCAAGTAACTCTCCATATTCTTGTTGAGCAAACACTAATTATTACTTTTTTCATTATTCCGGTAAAGCTGGTGTTTCGGCAGCATCACCTTCTTCAGAGCCAATTATTTTCCTCCAAAGGTGATCCTCCAAATACAAAGCACAAAAATGTTCCTTCGTCCCACACTGCTTCTGGCGAACATTTACTTCCGTTTGCTTCGTAGTGTAACTCGAAGTAGTTCCATTTCGATGCCTCGTACCTGTTGGCTATCCTCCGCTAGACCCGTATATCTCGTGAAGTCACTTTCGCTTTATAAACTTCGGCATGACTTGGTATTGTAGGCAGCGGCGGAGAAAGTGTATTGCTTGTCGAGCTTCGACGGTCTTTTGTCCTAGTGACAGTGCTTCTCTTACAACTCGGAAGTACCTTGCTGGCACGCCTTGTAGTAATTTCCAATGACCGAATTTTTATTAACCTCGGCATTTATGATAAAAAGAAGGAGAGAGCTATGCTGTCCATAGTTCACGACGCGTCTCTTTCCTCGAACTCATTAACACCACAAGTGATTGAAAGCTGGAATCATAGGAGGCTTTTCGTTGGCACAATTGATCACATAGTGGTACAATGCACATTTGCTAGAAGGACTAGGAAGTGGTACGCATATTTAACTAATCATCTTGGTGTTGCAAATTTTCTTCACAAGTCGTATCGTCTAACGAGCACATTCTCTTCAACATGGATAGTCCCCAGTCGCAAAATGATCTCATCCAAAAGTCATCTTTTTGCAAACAATTAGGCATACAGGACAGATTTTCACAAACCACTTTTGATACTGGATCTCCGTCTTACAAGCTATAAATAAAATACGAAAAATTTGGTAGAAAAAAGCATCTATGAACCAACGAACAGACGTGAGGCAACACCGTCTCGTGAGCATGTGTGTCAAATTCGACCAGAATTTAGCACTTCAGTGAGGACAATAAAACAAGTGAAAAAAGTACTGTGACCCACACAACATGTGAAAACTCCTCATCTCAGTATTTAATTGTCTAAGCATCAGATTAGTGCAACCTGTGGTGTTCTTTATCGCCATGAAATATGTGAAGAATTCCGCAATGAGTAATTAACGCTCCGTTGATGTGCACCATTTTAAAGCATAATTCTTGCCTTACTACTTACCTTGTAACACACTTGTCATCCTATTACCACTTTTTCAACTACATCGGTAACTCTCAGCCACTACTCTCCACAGAACTCTTGCGATCCGATTACCACTTTTTCAAGCACATCGATAACTCTCAGCCACTACTCCCGACGGAACTCTTGCCATCCGAATGACTACTTCTAGAGAAAAAAGCTTCGACAACAGAAGGGAAAAATGCCTTCGAGGAAGTCGCCATTTCTAGAACTTCAGAAGTTCCTATGCAATTAAAATGAGTAAACATGTGTCGTATTGGCATTATGCTTCCTTCAGTAAGTGCTCCGACATATTCCGCATATAAACGCAAACATTAAAATGCGCATAAATGCGTATACACCTGCTGATACAGATTAATACTCACCGAATCCGACGAATCACTGTTCGTCCATTCAGATAGGGAGGAACTTTGAAGGCTCTGTCTAGAACTGGAACATATTATTTATTCCAAACCTTTCAAATATCAGACGTAATGTTTGCAATACTGTATCACAGTACTCCAAAAAAGACATACCTCTCCGTACTATATCCAGCCATCTGTAACGCTGGCGGATTAGAACCACCACCAAAACGATGACCGTTGGCCCGAATAAAATTAGATGTCTCCAATTTTCTATAAAGGGAAACTCAGACGCACCTATGCACTAAACCGTCAGGATAACAATGATCGTTTCTATGAAAAATTGAGTTCCAATCTCACAGCAGCGGAAAAATGTGGTACGCGACAGGTTCTAGAACTAATAAAATTAAGAACTGTTACACTATTGGTTATCGATAAAGGTGGGGAGTTTGCAATAATTCCATGGCAGATGAGATACTGAGATAACGAAAAACACCTTAAAAGCGCATCCACTTACAGCGCATCATCTAAAAACGAATTCAAAAGCTAATACTGAAAACTGAACACGCAATGGACCAAAGAGGCAGGCGCGGCAAATTAAAAAGCATTGTTTACTTCGCACCTCCCAACGGTTTAACACCTCATCGTAGCTGGGAGGTGTTCCAGTATGTCGGACTGCGATGTACAGCGGAGGATTCATCCCCTGGCAGGGTCTCCCAAGCTGGAAAGGAGTCCGGCGTTTCCATCAGGAAGCCTAGCTAAGAGTAGACCAATACCAGGATCCACCACCGACCTGGCACAAAAGTCGCACGGTGGGAAATCTCCCCTTGATCCATAAGGGCTTCGACTGCCTGCGGTGGTGAAGATCTGGGGCAGACTTTGTCCAGACTGACCTCGGGATTCCAGGGAACCACAATGGCTTAACCAGCAAATCTCCGAAAAATGGAGATTATACTGGAGACCGCACAACCAGTAAGGAGGGCCCACTTAAGTGTCAAGTTTACTTCACAACTTAAAACTGAAGTACCAACTTATCTAGTCTTACCATTAATTATCAAAACTCTTAAGTCAGTATCCACTGAAGGTCTATAGTGGACCGACCCCTCAACCTTCAAGGTTAGATCCATCGTCGGTTGTGTGGCTCGGCCCCACCGATTGAATGGATTGCTATATAAACCTAATAGTCATCCAGTTGCTGAAACACATCCCGGCCAATCACGCACAGCCAGGAGTTCTTGGATCGCCTACGTAACCCGCGCCTTAACAGCGCGTATGCGATTGAGACTTTCGAAATCATGATCACGCATGACATCGCGTCATACTTCAAGCCGAATTTTCGAACTGAACCTGGCACATTCCTTACCCATATAAGAGACTTTGAGCGGCTGATCTCCAACAAAAACTGCAAGACTCATGAAGAACAAACGGCGATTGTTTAAAAGACGCTGCTTACTGTGCGAATGAAATATATGTGGTTTTTTCTGCTTTAACGAGAAAATTGTTTGGCTGATTATTGTGTTTATCAATTTAACTCCTCCAAGGTCCAAAGAATTGGAAACCGCCGAAACAGCAGTTGTTATGAACAAATAGTGTATTATAAATACTTACTTGGATACTTGGACAGTCCGCCCTCACTGGTTGTGCGGGTTCTAGCATATTCTCCATTTTTTGGAGTTTTGTGGTTCAGGCATAGTTTCTCTGGAATCCCGAGACCAGCCTGGCTAAAGTCTGCCCCAGGTCGTCACTACTACAGGCAATCGTGGCCCTTGTGGATAAGAGGGAGATTTGCCACCACGCGACAAGTTTGATACCAGGGAGGTGGTGGATCTAGGTATTGGTTTACTCTAAGCTGGACTTCCTAATGGAAACGCCGGACTCCTTCTCAGCTTGGTAGACCCTGCCGAGAGGATGAAACTTCCGCTATACATCGCAGTCCGACACTAGGAACACCTCCCAACTACGGTAAGGCGGTAAACCGTTGAGGGGTACATTATATATCCATATATATACATATATTATATATGTAAATAATATGCACATATATGCATACATATATATACGTATGTGTACACTAAATATATATATATATATATATGCATACGTATATGTGAATGTGGTGTATTGGCAAATAACAAACACGCACCGTTTAGCGTGGTTATTCGAATGAGCAGGGCATAAAAATGAGCGCTTTCTATGAGACGTGCCCACAAATCTTTTCTGCATAGTTTATTCTTGATAATTTCAGCTCTGCAATCTGGCAACCAACCATCGTGACTTGTTTACCATCGCACCAAATGTATCTGAGTGTTCTTGCTATTTATACGCAGTTCTATCCCTTTTCCATTTGATTTACCTAGAATGGTCTGTCTTACTGGGTTTCCTCGAAAAAATGACGATGTCACCAACAAAACGAAGGTTTTCTAGGATTTACCGCTACAGTTTGAAAATCCTCCTTGAAATAGAACCGCCACATCGGAGTCTTTCGTCATGTGGATGGTAACGGGTCGATTCATGGTTAGCTGTGTTATCAATCGGCAGGAGTTCTTTTGTAGAAACGCAGGCATTACGTTGGCTACAAACGCTGATGGAATGGCACATGTTTCGGAACTGCTGAATGTTTCTTCGTAGTTACCGTTAAAACAAATTGGATGTGTTGTTTTAGACGGACTTACATCAATATATGTACGGCTTGGAAGTAGTTCACTTTAATAAATCACTGTCAATCGATATTCCACTTGTAAAACTGACACAGCTTCATCCTTCCACATACATCAGGGCACTCTTCGTATAGAATTTCTATAGCATAGTCGACGAGCACTTAGGAGCGTTCCAAGAAGTCGTCTAATGGCATACAATTCTGAAGATATGCTACGTGGGTTGCAATCCATGCCTGCAATTCAAGCTACCAATTCGGCTGTAACTGGCTGTGATTTCGACTTTTCTGGATCTGTGGCTTTTTAATGTGTACCATGAGAATTACAGTCGCATAACTTATCGTCCCGTTGATCGTCGGGTAACTCGAGCGGGCACCACCAAACCTTCCATTTCTCCCCGTCGCGTACAAGAGTAGCCTTATGGGTTCTGCTCGCTCTAGGAAGTTGTTGAATAGGTATATGTCCAATCAGCAGTAGGAATCCTATTTTTTGGATCCATCTGTGTCTCAGAGAAGCATAATATCATTTTTGGCTGGCGATTAACACCCTATGTGCCGGCTGAGAACGCGATATGTTGCCTCACGAGTAACCGGCAGACCATTATGAGGGAGATCCATGGATATACATACGCCCATACACATAAATCGATGAAACAAAAGCTCTTGTAAAATCCTACCACGTTTTCAACTCTTAAAGTCCTCCAGTTCTTGGAGAGTTATCGCCTATTATCGGGAAATTAACAAGTCAATGAACCGACATGAAATCAGGCGTGGTTCCATGCGGCGGCTTCAAAGGATTCGGCGTAGGACTGTTCTAGCGGTAATTTTTGCTACAAATCAGAACGAAAGATGCTCTGGGAGATATACATCTTGCCAAATGCTTAGCTTGAAAGTTCAACCTCAAAGTCACAGAAAGACTGGCAGGATTTCCTGAGTATTTCAACGAGAGAAAAAATCAGCTTGTAAATGACACCGACCAAAGTGCCAATTTGATTGAGACATATGTCACCATCGAAGTAAAAACGAATGTGAAGCCTACTTTGAGCAATTGGCGCTTTAGTGGACTCAACGAACCCAAAAGCACGTTCATAAACGCCCAACGAACGACACAACGCGGCAAGCGACGCGATACTCGCGAGCTCACAGGCGCCGAGCTCAGTGCGGCAGTACGATCAACCTCGAAAATGGAGGAAAGAAGAGAGGAGGAAATGAGGCCGCAGGAAGAGAAGCGACTACAACACAAACTAATCAACACAACCTCTGAACAACAGTTATGTGATTAATTCGTTAAGAATCCCACTAATATGTTTCGAATACCATGAAAAACGTATATGCTCGAAGGTAATGTGGCCGTGCAACGATAAGAAATTGTTAGCGCTAAACATCTTAACCATGAGCAATATGAGCAACAGATTCAATAAAATCAACCATGAAATAGCGCGCTCCATTTAGCATACAGGCAAGTCAGTAGCGACCTTTAAATCGCTTTCTCTACCGTAGAGCGCATTATTCGTTACGTCTGCCTTTGGACCTATCATTTTCGCTCTTCAGTGTTCCTAATATCTAGGAAGTGCGTAAGTCTTCATAGCGTATTTTTTTTGATGAATCGCCGTTACATTTCCTCGTCCACTGAAGCTTTTTTCACGATATCAGCTGGGGTTCTACCTAGGCCTGCCGATTATGAGCGCTTCCTGTTTTTTCTTTAGCTACTTAGCAGTCAGAGGATTTTGAAGCATCGCTTTTTGTCATCAAAGCTAGCACTAGTGATTCTTTGTATCAATGTCATAATGATGTAATTGTTGGGAAAATAAGGGGAAAATGTTTTGGGGTTGATCAATCTTCTAGGGATGCGCTTTCAGTACATCTCTATTTAGCATCGTAGATATTATTGAATGCGTATTTGGCCCATACATCGGCTATCAAGTGCCTAAGGAAGTATAAAGTCGGTGAATGCATGACCCCAGACATGTCCAGTGTTAATCCTCCAGCCTCGGAGTGTGGAAGTGAATGAAGTGTCATATGTGCCATATGGGCCTCGTAGTTGTGTTGCACAAACAATGGCGCAGTAACGGAATCAGTGAGCAGATTTTACGTAAAAATTAAAGATTACTTGGATACTTGGATGGTCCGTCCTTGCTGGTTGTGCGGCCCCCAGCATAATCTCCTTTTTTTCGGAGTTTTACTGGTTTAGCCATTGTGGTTCCCTGGAGACCCGAAGTCAGCCAGGCCAAAGTCTGCCCCAGCTCGTCACCTCCACAAGCAGTCGCAGTCCTTGTAGATCAGAGATTTCATGCGATTAGTTTGATACTAAGACGGTGGTGGGTCCTGTTACTGGTTTACTCTTAGCTGGGTTTCCTAATGTAAACGCTGGTTTCGTTTTCATCTTGGGAAACCCCGCCAGAGGGATAAATCCTCTCGCTGTACATCACACCCCAACGCCCAGGAGCACCTCTCAGCCACGATCAGGCAGTAAACCGTTGGGAGGTCCGTAATGAATTACTAAGATTAAATGAGGAACAAAAAAGATGTTACATAAGTCATACCCAATTAGGAAGAGTTATGATAACTTGGAAGCGTAGGAAGATTCGAGAAGGGGTGACTCTATGACTGAGAATCAGTTTCTTTCATACTGCTCCAGAATATATAAACATGTTTACTGCTTATCTGCTCATTGTAGCTCAAAGTTTTTAAGGTGAATGCTGAGACGTGCGGCAAATGAGCTCTTCTCAGCAACAGCGCGTGGTCGTCCCCTTGCATTATTTAGGTGGGGGAAGAATGCAGACGATTCTACCTCTCTGTTCTGTTTATGAAGTCTTGATAGCAAGTAGAGAACTGTAGCTGTAGTGAGGTGCTTCTTGGTCATCAGTGCTGCCACTCCAACCAAGCTTGTTCTGCTAGTTCACTTTTGTCAACTAATAAATATTGTTCGTTTTATTATTATTCATCGTCTTATCTTATACCCTTTATTTCAAAAATGCCCATAAAGTATGATAAATGTTTGAGGGATAACGACATTTTGAGGGAAAAAATCTGTTGTTTGTACTAATATTTCTAGTAACTTATTTATTTTGGGCAGTAGAGCATGGTGCTAGTTCGATTCCACTCCGGACCAACCAAGTCTCTCATCCTTCCGGGGTCGGGAAATTGGTACCGGACTTGTTCGGGAAAGGATCACTCTTTGCAATCCATTTGGGAACTTTCCAGCCCGGCTATCTTCTAACTCCAACGAAAATTGACTCGTCCAACATTCTACGACATTCAAGATGAAATGGAAATACTCAAGTAGCTGCCGTAACCACACGAAGTAGTCTTCATGTATGATGGATGCGAGGAAACAAATAGAATGTGAGAAGTGCTGAGACCCGCACTGTAGACGTGAAGACGGATCATATAGGAAGAAAAAAGAGATGGCCATATTTTCGCTTTATCAAAAATCTCAAAGTGAAATGGAACCGCAATGATGTTTAGGTATGAGACTCCAACTCCGAACCCACTTCAGCTTCAAACCTGCGGGTACGAAGCTGAACTGGGGATTGCGTGATTTTAAGAGCCCTTTTAGAAAAATATTTTCATGGAAGCATTAAGAATGGCGAGTTGTTCCACCTTATCAATTATTAGGCCCATTTATCATGTTTTGAGTTCTCAAGATTTTTTTTCCGAAGTAAGTACTTTGATAAAGTTGCCTGTTACAGTTACTAAGTACAAGTGTTACAACCATCCTATTTTGTTGAAGCTTGCCTATGCGTGGTTAACATAAATGTGGACATAAGCCGTCGTTTAGGCTCCGTAGCCCTCGGACCTGTGGGTTCTCCATAGTGCGCTCAAAAATGTCGGAAGTGGAGAGAGCCAAGTCCGCCATACGCGAAAACGATACAATTTTCGGGAAAATCATTCGAAAAGAGATTCCTGCTAAAATTATATACGAGGATGATGAGGTTTGTCTTGTTGTTATTCTGGTTTCAGCGTTTAGTTCTTCCTTAGATGACCTATAAACTAACGATTTTACTAGTTCAACTAGAGTTGCTTCTTGGTCGGTCTTCTATTGCTGCAGTTTTTTAGGTAATGGCTTTTCATGATGTCAGTCCGCAGGCACCGGTACATTTCTTGGTCATCCCGAAGAAAAGAATAGCTATGCTGCAAGAAGTGGAAGATGCAGTAGGTTTCAACTACAGTAGACTGTAAAGTTTCATGGGTGTTCCTATGATTACGAGGAATAGATAGACGATAATCCAAGCTCCTGTATGGCTCTTTGTTATCGTAAACCTATAAAATGCTGCGGAGTTCCATGATTTCCATCCTCATGACTTTCATTTAGGATCAAGCTCTCCTTGGAAAGCTTATGGTGACGGCCACCAAGGTAAAGCATTAGCTATCTGTTTTAATTTCACAGTTTCATTTATTACCGCTTTTTCTAAAACTTATGCGGAAGTATTGGCAGAGACCTTGGAAAGATACAATGAACGTACTGTTCACTGCAATTTTCCGGATCCAGCTTTCGAATATGAACTTTCGTATCTGTTCATAGATGTAGTAATTCAGAACGTGAATGGAAGAAATTGTAACATAACAACGGAGGTTAGAACTCTGTTGTTCCTGGGGTTTAGTGTAGTATGAAGAACCTTATTGTTTGTGCTATAGGTAGCTCGTGAACTCGATCTAGAAAATGGCTACCGTGTCGTAGTAAACAATGGACCTGATGGTTGTCAGAGCGTTTTTCATCTACACCTCCATATTCTTGGTGGACGTCAGCTTGGATGGCCACCGGGATGAAGCTAGATTTAGTTATGCAATATTCTGCGCTTTTATAACAGTTAATATGTTCCTTTTACATTTACACTGGACATTCTTTCGTTAACACAGGTGTAGATCGCTACTGGTCTTGATATTTATTGTTGTTTTCAGGTAAAGTAATAAAGGATTGGTCATTTTTACCTTCTTTAAGTAGTTTCTACCAGAATTTGGTGACCCTTCTGTTGGGCAATATGTCATAGTTTGCTTTGTGTTAAACTGCTACTTGGTATTTGAGGAAAATTCAACAGTGGTTTAGTTCGATAATGGGAATGCGCCCTTTGTCTCCTGATTAAACGTCGTTTTCATGGTATTACTGCTTTCCGCTAATAGATTTTCTTCTTAATATTTTTGCTGCATTTCAAGGCATCTGGTGTATTAGTAATGGGTGAGTGTGGCGCAGCGGTCGGAAACGCCTTGCAACACGCACATGGGATCGGTCCCAGCGCCTATGGCCCACTAAGCCTTCCATCCCTCCGTGGTCGGCGATTGTTACCAGACTTGTCTGGGAGGATAGCAGCACTGGCTCGACACATCGATAGGCCACCGCGAGTCATTGTAAAGGCCAAATATTGCATTCAATCACCTGCAAAAAATTCTTAATGAAGTCGAATGCATGACACATTCTTCAGGGTTTGATCAACGCCGATAGCTTTACTCCTTTATCCCTCTTGGTATTACAATTTACAGTAGCACCAGCGTAATGTGTAATATTAATAGTAATGATGGAACAGTGAGTTCCACTCGTAACAGCAGAGTTCTGAGGAAGGCGAAATCGTCGAGATGTTAGCTATCGACCAGCAACAACAACGGCAACAACTTATACCAACTTCGCATCTCCTCAACGAGATCAGTTCATACAACCTATAGATAGATGTAATAACAGTAATAGTTCAATCGTTTCTCTACACCTTACAGATGGTATTGATTTATTAGATATTCCATATCCCGATTCAGTTTTTCTGAAGAACGCCTGCGTTTCCAGTCTTTTCTTTCTCAAAGGTGAACTACCTCGCTCTTTTGCTGTGTTATTACTCCTTTTACGCGATATTCATAGCACACTCTTGCTAAAGTAGAAACAGCACTCATTTATAGTTCTTTGATGTCATCTACCGTCACCTACTGTAAACTCGGTCACTTAAGCAGTCCTGGTGAGCACCGGTCCATGTGCATCAAACTCAGTGATTCACGCAATATTCTGTGCTATTGTAAGGGTTAATGCGTGTCCTGGTTAACTACATTAGACATTCGTTTGCTAAACTGGTATAGATCTTTATTGATTTTGAAAGATATTATTTGTCATTTCCAAGCAGAATGGCGCAAGATTGGTCACTTACTCACTTTCTGAGTAATTTTTTAGAATAATTTGTGGTCATTCCTCTACCTGCAATGTTTTGGCTAGCTTTGCGTTAAAGTATTATTTGGTATTTTAGAAACTTCTCAGCATAATTAAGTTCGATATTGGAGATGTGCAATTTGCTTTCTGACAAGACGGCCTTTTTATGGCATTAGTGTGCCTCTTAAGCAATTTTCTCTTTGATGTCTTAGTTATATTTCACAGTATATGATATAATTCCTTTCAGCGGTTTACCTTCTCGTCATGGCTGGGAGGTATTCCTGGGTGTCGGACTGCGATGTACGGCGGGGTCATTCGTCCCCACAGCAGGGTCTCCCAAACAGAGGAGTGCGGCGTTTCCATCAGGAAGCCTAGCCAATAGTAAATCAATACCAGGTTCCATCTGATCCGTCGTGGTATCAAACTAGTCGCATGGTGACAAATCTCCCTCTGATACACAGCACGGCGACTACCAGGGGTGGTGACAGTCTGGAGCAGACTTTGGGTAGGCTGATCTCGGGACTCCAGGGAACCACACTAGTTAAACCAGCAAAACTCCGAGATAATGGAAATTTTGTTGAGGCGCGCACAATCAGTGAGGATGAGCCATTCAAGTATCCAAGTAAGTATATAATTATGTGTAATAGCAGTGGCGTATAGTGTATAAGAGCAATAGTCCAATCGTTACTATCGACCTTGAAGATGGTTTTGGTTCCTTAGATATTCCATACGTTACTTGTCAGGACGCAAAGTTCGTTTTACATGGAAAACCACCAAGACCATGTTACTGTTCAAGTGAGGGATCTTCGCAATGCCAACAATTACCGGCCAATCCGCTTTCTTTCCCTTGTTTGAAAACCCTTTACTTGAGCCATACTAAACAATTGATAGAACACTGGCCGAAGAACGGCCTTGTTAACAAGTATTGTTTTTAGAAACGATTCAGTACGTTGGTTCACATGGTGGAGATCAGCCGCGCAGTCCTACGTAGATGAGAAATGACATTCCTAACACCAAATACCTGGAGGGCTTACAAAGGAAGGCGAAATCGCCGAAACGTCAACTATAGTGAATGATTAGATGCTACAACAACAATCTCGCTTTTGATCATCAAGAAAACAGTGAAATTATTAATCAGTGCCGAGATTAAAAGAAAGTCGAACCTGGGACTTGCTACATGATTCATAACACTTTATGCTGTGAATATTTATTGAGTACTCATAATGTTTATTCATGTAGTGAACAGAAGACCATTGTTGGTTTACACAATCGGATCCGCCCAAACACAGTCTTCCTCGATCTAAAAATACTTGCACAAGTGAGATCTACAATAACTGAAATAAACGAAATCACGAAAAAGAGAATGTTTTGAGGGAAGAGTGCTGCATTTCCTCTGCCATTAGTGTGTAATTGGCTACATGTCAGTCTATCAAACTGTCAAATGCTAAAAGAATTTTATGACGTACTCTGGTAGCATGTGACATAACAAGTCTAAATTTCACCTTGAGGTTGTATTTACTGCCACCGCTCTTGTAGGCAGAAGTGACGACACGGAACCATCCTTCTTCTCCCCAAGGAGTACCCCAGGAATTACGTCCTATCCAGTACTCCGTTCCATTTTCATCAACACCCCATCCGTGTACTGAGATGATGTGGTCGATGTCGTCATTGGTCACTTCCTGAAAAGAAAACCTGTTAATAAGTAAAGCAGATAGATTTCAATGTAACAACAGTAAAAATAAGGTTCTTATAAATTGTTTGGTTACCACTATGTTGAAAGGAAAATCTTGCGGAACCTCCTAAAATTATTTTGTAAAGAAACTGTTAAGGAATAGTGGCCAGGCTCTCGCATTCGAAATGAACTCGAATGTTGCGGTCACCCAAATGATGGCCTCAGAGCTGATTAAGTGACCTTAATTATCGGAACATTGCATTTACCCTACATGAGTACGTCGCTCATTTTCGCTAAGCAAGTTGTGTAAACGTCCAAGAATCATTTCTGCTCAGTCAATAAAAGAAGGGTCTCAGTAAGAACTTATACCTGAAGAAGAGAACAAGATTTTCTCTGTGTCCCTCACAAACACAGGAGTCAGTGGACCTTACATTATACGAAACAAGTCGGGTGCTTCAGAATAAGATTGTTCTCCACAAATGACGAAACTTGAATGTACTATGAACAATTCCCAAGACCGACTTTCTGTTAATCTCGGCATTAATTGATAATTCAATGTTCTTCTTCAATAAGCAGACACGAGGTTGTTAATATAGAATTTATTAGAATACAGTAGCTGACGTTTCGGCGGTTTCGCCTTCTTCAGAGCCTGGAAAGGTTAAATTGAGATGCGATCTACTCAGCCAAACACTTTCATAACCCTAGCAGATAAAACTTGACAAATCGATTTGCATTCCCATTATGCGGTCATAAAGGATCGTTAGACATGGTTGACGAATATCTGGCCTTTACAATGACTTGCGATGGCCTACCGATGTATTAATTCAGTGCTCCTATCTTTCCAGACAAGCTTGGTACCAATTTGCCGATTTCGAAATGTGGAAGTTCTAGTGGAACCGAGCGGCTGAACCGAAATAACGACCAGCGCTGGCAGTGAACTTCGAATCTCTACATTACATGTGCCCTTTTTTGAATGTGTTAGATGGGTTAAAATATTTTAGCTATTCTGAAACTGTCTTATTGAGCCATCGTCGCAACATGTGTGTGACCATTGTCATACTTGCAGGAGCTTCATTGTATCAAGAAGGCTGTTTTCGAATGATGTCCATCAAATTCTATAGATTAGTAGCTTGCAGCCACCAGCGTGTTAAAATTAAAAAGTGTTCATAGTACAATGTTTTTCTTCAATAAGCAGACACGAGGTTGTTAATATAGAATTTATTAGAATACAGTAGCTGACGTTTCGAAATCGAATGTATGCCACTTTCCTCAGGGATTGATTAGTGCGGAAAGCTTTATCTTTCATCCTTCTTTGTCCGACACTTCCAAATATGTTTCTCTTCCGCAATATCGTTCATTCAGAGTCCTTCAGAGCGAAGTGCACTATCGATGATCAAAACGTAGGGAGGGCGACAATGAGCGTTTCCTCGTTTCGCAATTCCGATGTGGGCCTTCGTCAACGCATCGAGTCGTGTCCACTGGAGTACCGACCTCCCTCGCCAAAGCCGTTTTTGATGCTCCCAATCGACTTGAATCATCGCAGATTTGAGGTAGACGAAGCGTTACCCAAATAAAAGCTTTATAACAATCTCGCCCACTTCCATGTATTCCTCTAAACGTGGAACTTTTGCAAATTTTGCACTAGGGTCACCTAACTTGACAAGAGGTGAGTTTGACACTTCTATTCAGAAGCCCAATAAGAATTAAAGTATTAAGTGAAGTAATGCCAAAAATCACCGCTTTTCGGGAAGGTGTTCGGTGTCGCACTGCAGTGGATAATGAAGTCACTCGATTCGGATGAGAAGGGCATACGTATTGATGGAAAGTTCCTACCAAACCTTCGTTTTGCTGACGACATTGTCATCTTCTCAAGAAGTAATAGCGAAGCAGAAGTGATGATCAACGAGCTCACCGAAACGGGGAAAACGATCGGACTTCGCATAAATCGAAAGAATACTCAGTTCATGAAAAACCCATGGTGCGAAGGCGAAAAAATTGAATTGGATGGCTCTGCAAAGACCACCTCGCACGTTTACCTTGGGCGATAAATGAACATGGGAAACAACATGAACGAGGAACTAGATAGAAGAAGGAGAGCAGGTTGGGCCACATTCAGGCCTCTCAAAGAACCCACCAACCAACTGAAGGACCCGAAAATCCGCGCTCATCTCTTTGATTCTACGGTCCTCCCAGCGCTCTTTTATGCTACAGAGACTTGGGTTGATACTTCAACTACGTCAAGAATGTTTCGAACTACTCACAGAGCGCTTGAGCGATGTCTTCTGAAATACAACCGGCACTCTCAATATGTAGCCGGAGTGCGAAGCTCTAACCTTCGAAATCTGTCACACCTTCGAGATCCAGGAGAATATACATCGACAGCGAAACATAGTGGGCCGGTCACATAATGAGAAGAACAGACGACAGATGGACGAAAAGAACACTAGAGTGGACTACAACAGAATGCAAACGTGTTCTTGGACGACTATACGTTGGGCGAACGTGCTCGTAAACAAAGTTAATCAGCTGTACCCGCATCTGCAGTTGTTTTACAGATCACGGTATAAGACGCAAGCGCTGCCGTGCTCGAACAAGAGCACCACCATGGTCTACGAATGCGAGAGAAAGGAACGAATGGCATGTGTGCTGGGGTCCGCACAGCTAGTGAAGGCGGACCGTCCAAGTATTCAAGTAAGTTCCGGGAAGGAGCCTAATTAGTAAGGCACCAAACCTCTCTGCAACTCGCAAGTCCAAAAAGTGTAGTCTGATAACTCCATGACACAAATTCTTCGGGATTCTACAAAAAAAAAAACCTTACCAAATCACTAATTATTTTATACGACTTTTCTTCACATCTGCTATGCGGATCCCCGCATTTCTCACATTCGATTAGTTTCCTCTTATCCAGTATCCACGAAGGTTTTCTAACTTTTACGTGTGGTTTCGGCTGCTCCATTTCATCTTGAATGTTGTACAATGCTGGTCGAGTCGATTCTCACTGGAGCGCTGAGATAGCCGGGCTCGATGGTTTTGGATTGAAGAGATTTTTTGCCGGACAAGTCCTGTACCAATTTTCCGACCCCGGAAGGATGAGAAGCTAGGCGAGCCTGGGACTGGATCGAACCAGCACTTTGCCTGTGATGATTGGCATCACTACTACTGTGCTATGCGCCCCTTCATATCAATAAGAAAACAGCGCGAAGCTTTCGACGCCGCTCAACCGCTCAGAGATGTGCTATGCATTTGAGTTCATTAAGCATCGTTAGAAGTGATTGGAAGTGTATCTGGTCCACATATTGATTCGCGGTTGCCCAACCGATGTATCGAATCAGTGCTACTATCCTCCCAAACAAGTGTGGTACCAATTTGCCGACACGGGAGCGATGAAAGGCTTACTGAACCTGGGGCGCCAGATCGACCCCATTTGTACTGCAGGGCGCCATTGACCACTGCGCTACATGTGCCCCCAAATCAAATCAGTAATATACCGGTTAAATAGGAGCTGTACAGAGGCACAGGTCGTAAAGATAGACTACTCGAGTATTCGTGTTATATACTGGAACCGCATTCTAGTAAAGTGGCAAAACTGTAAAGTTTGATCAAAGTGTTTCCTATCTTTCTTCTCTCTAATTTATCCTTTACTTTTAGTGTAATAGCACTCACCTTGTAAACACCTCCATTATAACTCTCGAACGCTTTCGTAGCTGCAATTCCACAGGCTATCGGTCCATGATGGTAGATTTCAGCTTTCATTTTATTAAGCCCATGCACACCTCCTGAAATATTCTCTTATTTTCCACACAGGATTTCATCTAAGTACTCGGAAACATCTTGCAAGATTTCAAGACCTCTTTAAGAACAATAACGAAAGGGAATTAGGACGCTTTGTTAATATGTACCAGCCTGGAATAACTGTGTATTGTGCCCAGAAACCGATTGTCACTAGTTCATTGGCAACGATTGTGTAATTGCCTTAGTGTTCTGATTAAAACCCTTGCAAAGTCTCACCATACTCTTTGACTTTGTAAAGAGTGTAGTTCTTAATAGAAAAGCAGTCTCCTGGCCAGCACGATCCGCAGCGATTGTACGGATCACATTCTAAATAGAATTTATTAGACCTGCAGACCAACACGACGATGTGAAATGGGCCTTATACACGAAAAAGTCAACTTTTAAGTAATAAAGTCACTACTGAGGTCGGAATCCCTTCTTACTAATAGGCACTCTAAAGAGTTTGTAATTACGCAGAAGACAAATAACAATGCAGAAAAAGTACTTAAGTATTGTGGACGCATGACAAGACCAAAACAGGAACCCTGAGAACAAACCACTTACTTCCGTCTCTAGCCTGATAATTGTTACATGTTTCATGGGGAATTCCATGTTCATGAGCGTATTTGTATACTCCACCGGGTTCTCCTCCACTTGCACATGTTCCGGCTCCAGAGCAGTCGATTACTTCCTATAAGTTGAATAAAAAATTTTGTAGAACTATCCTCACCTGTTCATCTACCTCTCTACTTATATGACCCAACTTCACACACAGTGCAGATTCCAGCAATGTTTTCTTCCGGTTCGTCGTCTCTCATACGCAATCCACAAAGGCTTTCAGAATTGCGTATGGATTTGGCTGCTATTTGAGGACTTTCTACCTTCACGAATTTCGTTGAATGCTGGTAGACGTAAATTTTTCCGGAAATCCTGTGATAGCTCCACTAGATTGCAGCGTCGTCAAGTTTTTCCCATACTAGCTTTTCGAAGACAGCGATAGAACGAATCTGCGGCACTATTGGAAGGGGAGGGTGGATAGGCCAGGTGTGTGATCGAGCCAGAGATCATACGCGTATTATTCTTGGAAGTCTTTAACCATTATGCTTCCCAACCTCTTAACACGGCCTAAGGTCGAGTCGTTAACACTACTGTTATCATAATTTGGTAGGAAAGTTGCTGAATTTAACCTATTGGTGACTGTACTAGTTTCTAAATAACTGTGTGTAATTTCCGATCACGAGAGTACTTGACCACTTAAGGATTTTAAAGATTGCAAAAGCTTAGACTTTCGCTATCGGTGCATATCATAGCCCTTTTAAGATATCTTAGTCTTAAATTTGCTTAAAATTTACTTATCCACGGGAAAAAAATCCTCAAACAAAGATCTTCAAAAAGCTTGAAGCAAGTGCGGCATCGACTCACAATGACGCCTCAGGCCTATTGAAAATGCGAATCTCGACAAGGAAAGCAGAAAATACGACCGCAAATCGTCGTGGTAGAATAGCCAAGCCTTCACCTTAGAAACATGGGAAAGGCGCATTCCGATCCACAATGGTGAAAGAAGATCTGGAAAAGCTCTACCACGGCCATCTCAGTAATCCGGGGAGAATCAATTCGACCAGCATTTAGCGACATTCATAAAGAAGACTAAAATCCTCAAGTGGCAACTTAACATGCACATAAATCAGAAGACCTTAGTAGATGACAGATAAGAAGAAAGGAGTCGAATAAAAGAAATTTTGTGGTCCCCAAAGTGGGTATGAATACGGGTCATAAAAAATTCCTAGGAAACTAAGTGCACCCATCAAGATAAGATCCTCCACGTTATCGATTATGGACGTTCAAGCGTTTATTGACATAAGGTATAGGGCCCCAATACCAATTATTGATTTCAATTACATTAATAAAATCTATATTTTAAAATTCATCACTCCACCTGCACAGAAAGATACGCCTGTGGCCATGCGTTCTTTCGATGTATGTTTATACGATCAGCAAGAGCAGATGTGGATCCTGAACTGATGAAGAGTATGGAGTTTCCGAGTTCAAAATGATAAGAATGATATAGCAAAATCAGTCAAACAAGCAATTTCAGTGATTGCCACATTCACTTCTGTTTGTTCAAATTGAATATGGACGGCATTCTTTTCGAATACCGAACACATGAGGTTATAACAAAAGTAGATATGAAGACAGTAGATTACGGTGCAAATGTCAACAGATAACAACGAAATGTAAAAGCTAAGCCTTTGACAAGACTCTGCGTACTAAAGAACAATGAAGCTAACTAACCGAACGCCCAACAGGAGCCACAATCTGAAAATGGAGATTTTTTTTATAATTTCAAAAGTGCATTGTACTCAACTCTTTGACAAACTTTAGGATATATTTACTACAGTTTTTTATAAACTACTAATCAGAAGCACGGAAAAATATGTTCTTACGAATTGCTCTTTTTAGCGGACTAGAGCTTGGTATAGATGTTCTCATTGTTCCCAAGACCGACTTTCTGTTAACCTCGGCATTAATTGATAATTCAATGTTTTTCATCAATAAGCAGACACGAGGTTGTTAATATAGAATTTATTAGAACACAATTGCTGACGTTTCGGCGGTTTCGCCTTCTTCAGAGCCTGGAAAGGTCAAATTGAGATGTGATCTACTCAGCCAAACACTTTCATAACCGCATAATGGGAATGCAAATGGTCCGGGAAATATTACGCGCAAATTAGAGGGTTGGCAATGGGACAGCGACTGGCACCAACCCTTGCCGTTGTCTTTATGTCTAAAGTGGAAGCACCAGTAATCGATCTCACGCCATTAATCTACTGTAGGTATATAGATGATTGTTTTGTCATCTGCTCCACACAAGAGGAGATGGACAAATGCTTTAAGTTATTGAATGAACAGTGAGAGTACATAAAATTCACCAGTGAGAAACCGAAAGAAAACTGGCTTCCATTTCTAAACCTTCAAATTAACCTATCCGAGAACGGCTACAACACAAAATGGTATCGAAAGCCGAGCAGTAAGAATATAGTGGTTCACTACCGCTCCTCTCACCCTTCACACACTAAAAGAGCGCTTATAAGAAATATGTTTCGAACCGCCTCCAGCGTGTGCACAGGTAGAGAGCAGAGGGAAGAATCCTCGAAACTGGCGCGACAAATAGCCATCTCAAATGGTTACGAAACTGTAGCTTCTCAGGATAGGCATCGAGGAAATCCCACGCCCCAGAGCGATAATTCTAGTGAAAACAAGGCTCCGTTTCTGTTGCCCTTTATTTCAAACGAAATAAGTGCAGCTATAAAACGCTGCTTAATAAGGGCCGGTCTAGAGAATTTCGTAAGAGTGATAGAAATACCACTGGACACTCTAAGACGCCAGCTAGTTCGCAACCGCCTGTACGACCGTCTATGTACAACAAAAAACTGCATAATCTGCTCAAATGGTAGAGACGGTGATTGCATGAGTTCGGGTACAGTCTATCCGATCTCTTGTAAAGCGTGCGGTCACGAATATGTTGGCGAAACGGGTAGACCGCTCTGCGTCCGCATAAAAGAACACCTAGTCGGTAAATCTAAACTAAAACAAAATACTCCACTAGGCGCGCATAGGATGCAAGAACACAACGGAGAAGATTTTGAGGTAGGAGTCACTATCCTTACGCAGGAATCGAAAACATCAGCGCGAAAAACTCTTGAAGCGTTTTGGATCAATGCCAAAAATTCAAAAATGAACCGCAAGGAGGNGGACACTCTAAGACGCCAGCTAGTTCGCAACCGCCTGTACGACCGTCTATGTACAACAAAAAACTGCATAATTTGCCCAAATGGTAGAGACGGTGATTGCATGAGTTCGGGTACAGTCTATCTGATCTCTTGTAAAGCGTGCGGGCACGAATATGTTGGCGAAACGGGTAGACCGCTCTGCGTCCGCATAAAAGAACACCTAGTCGGTAAATCTAAACTAAAACAAAATACTCCACTAGGCGCGCATAGGATGCAAGAACACAACGGAGAAGATTTTGAGGTAGGAGTCACTATCCTTACGCAGGAATCGAAAACATCAGCGCGAAAAACTCTTGAAGCGTTTTGGATCAATGCCAAAAATTCAAAAATGAACCGCAAGGAGGGGTGTCTTGTCATCACGCGGTGACCTAGCGCCATACCTCAGGCTGATCCAATGACCTGACATGGACCCAGTTATCGACCATGTATTACTCTGTGCGGCGGCTATCCACCAACTTACTTAAATACAACAAATAAACGGTAGGTGTTTGAATGAAGCTGTTTCTTATGCGAATGCAAATCGAATTGTCAAGTTTTATCTGCTAGGGTTGTGAAAGTGTTTGGCTGAGTAGATCGCATCTCAATTTGACCTTTCCAGGCTCTGAAGAAGGCGAAACCGCCGAAACGTCAGCAATTGTGTTTTAATAAATTCTATATTAACAACCTCGTGTCTGCTTATTGATGAAAAACATTGAGTTCTCATTGTTGTTGTTGTTGCAACAATGACTGACGTTTCGGCGACTTCGTCTTCCTCAGAGCCATGCGGCTGAACCACCCGTGTGCAGTTCACGAGGGATGGTATGGGAAAATGATGATGCTATGGGAAAATAGGCCTAAGGGAAGTTTATCACAGAAATAACATAGCTGTGAGCAATATGTGCCTATGATGGAGACATTGAAGAGTATAGAGTGCTAGAATCTGCAAAATATTAGGTAGAAAGCAAGGAGGAGGTTGTTTTACTATCTTGTATACTGTGATAATCCGGTCAGTGCTAATCTCACTATGCTGTATACTGTAACATTACAATCAATACTAAGCTTATTCCCCTTTATACTGTGTTATTAAAGAAGTGATAAGAGTCCAAACATTGATCAGTGGAGGATAGCAAGAGTTCTTAACAAGATCCATTCACGTGTGTTATCTTGTTGAAGCTCCGTCTTGGTCCCTCTATTCAATATTTCTAGAATTCTTTTTCAAACAAGGAATATCTCTTCCAAACATATTTCTCCACCGAAATTGTTCATCTTTTGGTGAAAGGAAACGGATTCCACTAAACACAATCAACTCCCAGTACTACACTCACAATGTAAATAAAGACGTGTGCAATGCGGTGGTCAGAGGTGACATTCAAAACACAGGTAGTCGTTGGATCGATCCCGCATACTAAGCCTTGCATCACTCCTGGGTCGACTAGTTGATACTAGACATGTCTGGGAGGACAGCAGCATTACTTTGATACCTCAGTAGGGCATTGATAATCATTGCGTAGGCCAGGCGTTCCGCGCATCCTAATAGTACGTACGTGATGGAGTACTTCGACGTTACTGCTCTTTATACAAATGTGTCGAATGACTACAAAGGAACAAAAAATATGTATAGCCTCTCGATTCAGCAGCTTATAACCTCCTTAAAATAGTGTCTGAAGTACTCAATATCAGCTGGTCCGAGAAGTATTTTGCACAGATTAGAGGACCAGCATTGTGACTGTGTCTAGCACCAAGCCTTACCGTTATCCTTTTGTCAAATGTGGGAGCACCAGTTATCGGTCTTCGGCCATTACTCTACTGTAGACATTTAGATGATTGCTTTGTCGTTTGCTCAACCCACGAGTAAGTGGGCAAAGGTCTTGAGTTATTGGATGAACAATCAGAGTACATTAAGCTTATTCGAAAGAAACCGAAAGGAAACTGGCTTCCATTCAAATCAACATGTCCAAAAACGGCTGCACCACCAAGTAGTACCGAAAACTAAGTAACAAGAACAGTTGTTCACTACCCTTCCGCTCACCACTCATACACAAAGAGGGTGGTTGTGAGAAACATGTTTCCGACAACGCACCATTGTGTGCACAGGAAGAGAGCAGAAGAAAGAATCTGGGAAATTGGCCGACAAACAGCCATTTGTAATGGCTAGGAAACGTTGTCACCGTAAAATAGTTGTAGAATAAGAGCCAGATCTTCAAACGATAATTCTAGCTATTCTCTTCTCTTCTCTTCACTTCCCTGATCTCTTACAAAGCATATGGGGACGAATATGTTGTCGAATGGGTAGACCACTCCGCGTTTATGAAAATAAACACCTCGTCAGTAGACGTGTTGTTGAACCAGATGCTCCACTAGGTGCGTATAGGACACAGGGACATAAAGGGAAGATTTTGAAGTAGAAGTCACCATTATCGCACAGAAATCGAATACTTGAACGCGCAAAACTCTCGAAGCATTATGGATAAACCCCAAGAATCCTGAAATCAACCGCATGAGGAATACCTCGTAATCATGCGTGATCCCACAAGGTATTTAAGGCCGATATTTTGATGTGACGTAGGCACATTACACTTCTATGTGAACTCTGTGTAGTTAGTCTCCAGGTGACATACTCAGTGGAAGAATCATAGAATGCGGAAGAAAGTATTTTGTTTTCCATGGGATTGAAATCTGGGTTTCTCGGTTTTTCTGTTGGGGTTATTGAGCGCTTTTGGCTTACTAAATTGCAATCATCTTGACTTTTCCAAGCTCTAAAGAAGGAGAAATTCTCTGGAAAGTCAGCATTTGTGAACAAAGAGTGCAGTAACAACCTCGTCCTTGCTTATCAAGAAAACAGCGAACTATTAATGATTGCCAAGGCTAATAAGAAGTCGGTCTTGGGAATTAATTGGATACTAGTCCTATTATTTTTCATTAATGAAAGTAGAATGAACTCCGCTCTACACTGATTCCCTTGTAAACCATTAGCAAGCATCTTAAACCTTAGTATCACTTGCAAAAAATAATTACACTGTGGAATATGTTGATTGCGATCCGCTGAGGCGTAATTGACGCCATTTACATTTCGCCAATCCCACTCACGTGGAAGTTTCTCGTAGGCGTAATTTTCGTGCTCATATATTCGGCGGTGTAGCCTTAAATAAAACAGTAGTGACCAAACTCAATAGCACCAGATGCTGAGAATTATGAGCTTACATAACACGGTGATGTTTGCTACACATCTGACCGTATGCATTGATTCAAATGCGCATTTTCCAACTTCCTGTTTTACTGCAAAGAATTTATTTTGATGTAGTTTTTGCGCCTAGTAGCTCATTCTACAGCTTATCCAACATAGCTTGTGGTCTTTGAAAGACATTAGACTTCATAGTCTACAAAAAGGCTCACTTCGGACGAGTTTCCAATGCACATAGCCCGCGACGAATAATATGTGCTGTTTCCAAGAAGCTGATATAGAAAATTAGGCCTAATTGAGTATGCATATACAAAAGATCTTGTAGATGATTTCACAAATACTATTATCGGCTTTCATCAAGCGAACGCGTTCTTTATTTATACGCGATCAAACTCGTCTAGAAAAATAATGCCACTCGAAAAAAACGCGACTTACAATATGGTGCTTTTCCTGTAAGCTCGTTGGTCAAAGGATAACCCGTGACGAAGGAGTAAAGTAGGTGTGCTCCTTCGTAGGGTCGAATGAACCCGTTTGTAAAACAAAGGCAAAGCGCATCACACTTTTGCTATTATGCATTGTGATGTGTAATGTATAACGATTTTACTCTCGCTAGGTCTAGCTGGTAGCCCACTGCATAATGATCGAAACTTCTCAAATTGGTGACGCTGCTGTAGATGGTCCACTGTTTTACAAAAACTGCAGTATAATTGCATTGAAACTGTGGTGGTTCCAATGGATGGACCATAATTAATGTAGTGGTGGGATGGTTTTCCGATCACATAAACGTAGTTATCTATGTACATAATACTGTGAGTGAGCTAGCCGTCAGTATGCAGATAGTAACCTGTACGTCAGTTCAACCAAACGTCTCCATTCAAATGACTAGACACTAAAAAGGAATCAATTCAAAGCCACTCGCGACAAACTCTGGAGTATTCCAGGAGAGTGTGATAAGCGATCTATTAGTAAAGGAAGATTCCAAGGCGTAGCTCTGTGAGCCTTCTGCGAGCAAACTTTTAGGAAGAACATCCAGAACAAAGAGCTTCGTAGCAAAATTGCGATACACTTTAAGCAAGCAGCCAACTGTGGCACGTCAGAGAAGACTGCATTCGTGCCCAGTGGGATCCCTTGGTCGTAAATAGAACAACAGGTGATACATGTGATATACATGTTTACCCAGTTATTTGTTTATATTTCTTTATTTTGACCTGCACATAAAGACGTAATCCTAGAAAAATACCTGTGCGCGTGTGTGACACCTGTCTTCTTGTAACATCCACGAAGATTGTATCTAAAAGTGAAAAAATTCTAGGAAAAGATCCAGTTTTTCATGAGACCATAGCTAGAGGAACACCTGTAGTAGTTACATAGAAGTAAGAAATAATAAAGAATCCGATAATAAGATGAAACTAGACAAAAATGCAAGTTGTTTCAAAAGACGACAGCTAAAGAAACAGTAGTAATAATTTTATAGGAATAATAAATGGTAAGGAATCAACGCGTTTGGCGTTGTGGTTAGAGTAGGCCTGCGACACACACACGGGGTCGACCTCCGCGTCCGTGGCTCACCAAGCCTTCCATCTCTCTGGAGTCGCAAATTGGTACCAGCCCGGGAGGATAGCAGCACTGGCTCGATACATCGGTAGGCAACCGTGAGTCATTGTAAAAGCCAGATATGGGTTCAATCACTTCCAACGATGCTTAGTGAAGTTGAATGCACGGCACATCTCTCCAGGATTGATCACCGCCGAGAGCTGTATCCTTTATCCTTTAAGGAGTCGAATAATAAGATGAAATGAGTCAAAATTGTTTCCATTAGAAGTAAACATATAGCCCCCATGATGAGATAAACTGTCTACTTATTTATACCCTTATTTGCCAAAACCGGACATCTATGTCTACGTGATGCGTAATGAATGCTTCCAAACATTGGAGTTTCATTAAGAAATTTTCTTTGAATGAATAAAAATCAAATTTTTACCTGTTATTAGCAGCAGATACAAACAGAATTATTGAGGAGAAGACGAAGAGTACTAAATGCATGTCGTTAGATGTAACGTTGACTGATAAGCCTTTCCTGGCTTTATATTTCATCGCCTATCAGCACCACAGTAGTGAGTGACACGTGCTCGTCATATCAGATTCTATACGGAATACTGGGGACAAACGAAAAGATTTGTCAGGAAATCACCACCTTAATTCAGTAGTAATACATCATATCGGTCTGAAATTCTGAGTGACAAGAGCTGTATCAGCGAATGTAAAGATTTTATGACCTGAAACTTGTAGAAAAAAACGAAGAGATTGAATAAAAACAGGAAAAGCAAAGTGGGGTAAAACATTGGGTTTATCCTGTTTTTAATGAGTCTCGTCGTTTTTTCCTACAAGTTCCAAGCCATAAATCGCAGCATCGAGAGTATATGTTACGGTAAAACCTTCGTGGTAGGACTATTAGAAGTTCTGATGCATTCCCTGTGTCCTGATAACTAAACATGCACAAAAATTTGAGACGTTCATGGACATACCATCAAACGCTGTGTATTCTCGAAGACGACTCAATCTTGGATGTTAACAAAGATTAAGGATTCCTCTGATTTGCTTTGCTACATCGAAGCAGAATGGCCGGCATACTAATGATAGGATCTGCTGCCATCATAGAAATCGCTGTTCTTTTGAAAGAATTAGAATCCCATGAAGGTAAATTTCTCTTTACCTCACAAAGATCACCAACTACCCGTGGTTACAACCTGAAAACAGCTTAGTACGACGAGGAAATCTTGCACGACCGTACTTAACATGTCAGCAGAAGAGGCTCAAGTTTCACTTGAAGCCACGCAGGATGCTATATGCCTTCGTGGTTACGTTGCAAGACAACTAGACGAGTGGAGGAATTAGTAGAGCCTCCACATGCGAAGAAGGATTATTTAAGTGTCTAAATAAGTAATGGAGTGTTAAAAAGCTATCTACAGTCTAGGGCTACCCCAGATTTTACCGATATAATGAATCTCCAGAACCGTGGTTGACTTATGTTGAAGGAGAATCACTCGACGATACCAAGGGAATGGTGATGACCCTATAATATACAGTGCTAAGTGAATTACAGAACGTCATTCGTTACCGATAACACTCGCTTTTGCTATTCTGCTAGAGAATACTGACTAAAATTTAAAAAGTAGTTAAAATATATCGACAGCTATCTTCTCCTTTCTGAGGTTTAAATCGATGCCGCCTACCCGTAATGGTCTCATAAAAGTATGAAGAGTAAAAAAAATCACTCATCCAAGGTGCTATATCGTTAGAACATGGGTGCTTTTTATCCAAACAGTTTTCATCATCGCATGAGCGCACGCAGTGTAGTGGTTTTAGGTGCTCTGTACTACAAACCAGATCGATCGGTGATTGTACCCAGTGCCTGGGCTACGGCTTCACCATTCCCATGCTCGCAGATCGATGCCAGACTTGTTTAGTAGAATGAAAAAGCGCTGACTTGATAAGCGGCGAGCCCTCACAACTCACTGTTCAATCCGAATATGCATCGGATCATTTCTAACAATACTTGATGAAGTCGAATGCATGATGCGTCCGTCCTTTAAAGATTGATCTAAGCTGAACGTCTTTTTTAACCTTTTTATTGCAACGTTAACTTATTTATGCACTGTCTACTACAATTTTCTTTTCGTTTCGCCTTTCTCTCAGCTAGTTTTCTATCCATCAGTGCCATCAGCATTCACCTGTCAACAGGATTGATCTGCGGAGCACAAGTTGGCATTCGGCTCGAAGGACGTGTATGGTGTGGTGGTGAACACGTTAACCGGCAGAAAGGGTAGCAGCATGTTCGATTCCCACTGCAGCCACCCGCATTTTACTGTACTTTAACAAAAAGAGCACAGTTGGAAGTCTCGTACATTTCTCCGCTAATTTTTGAACACTTGTACCTTTAAAATGGTGTGATTTCATAAAATAAATTCTGTATTATCAACCAGTGGTCATTCAGGCAATCATTACGTAGTGGTCTGAACATTCTAACCCATTTGTGTTCTCGGTGGTGTAAAGAAGAACAAATTTTTACTGAACCAAACCTGATCACCCTTGTCATCTGTTTGCCACTGACCGTCGAGTGACTCTTGCTGGCGTTAGCGAGAGACCCAGGAACACCATATTCTTCCAAGATCTTCCTGAAAAAAGTCGACCATAGAATCAGTGGTCCTCTTGTTGTGGGCTTGATATCCGAAAGGACCCAATTGTTGATAACTCTTGTTAACCGCACACCATTAAGATGCATCACATTAGTGGACCACCTGATTTTATGTATTTTCGCGTGCATGAAAGCGTCGCCAATCTTCGATCATTGGCAGATGTTGTACCCTTCGATTTCGTTGCTTAATTCTGCGACACGGCGTACTGCCAGCATCATCTTAATTAGGCTTTGTTAACGCTGACCAGGCTTTCGTTATGCTCATGTAGGGTATAGTTCTTCGAGGCGTACGTTAAGGCAGTAAGAATCGTGATGTGGAAAAAATGGGCGTAGAGTGGCATGTAATTTGTCCTTTCAGCTACGTATTCAAAGTTTCGCAAGCTTGTCAAGCCGCTGGCATCCTATTACTCACTCCAAGAGTAATTTATTCATCATCTTAAGTCCACGATACAAATATACAGCACGCTACTCTGTGCGCGCTGGATGGTGATCTTCCTAATCTTGTAACCGTCAAGGTTTCGGGGTGGGTATTGCGGACGCTCTTACTTGCATTTCAGCCACTTATGGTCTACTCTTCTTTACATTTTTTTCTTCTTTTATCGCTCTACTGTAGGGTTTTGTAAGTTCGAACGTGAGCTGGCAATTGCCTACGGCGTCTGGAGATAAGGGGGACTACACGGCGCAATGACAACAGCTCCAGTGTTTCTGCAAACAGATGTCCATCGCTGATTTTCGAACCCTCAGATTTTTTAGCAATTATGTTGGACCTGCCAGTAGCATCCGCATCTGGCTACGTAGTTGACAACGGGAAAAAGTAAGTAACTATCTGGATAACTGCAAATTTACGACGATTTTAGGATTTAGTTTCTTGGAGCTTGCATCTTTCTTTCTTTTCTACGAAGAAACGACACTCTCGAAAAGGAGACGGTGATCTGATCTTGTCTAAAATTTTGGGATAGGTGCAACGACGATTAAGCAAGATCTCTGATCTAGTATGGCTCGGTTTATCTTGTAGTGGTAATCTCCACTGACAGACTGTCTAGCTGCACGTTGAGAGGGGTGCTTATAGAAGCTTTAGCTATAATGGCTTCATTCAACAACATAAACTCAAGTTAACGATCAGGCTGTCATTTCATCACAATTCTTTTATCGTGGTGTGAAATTCATTAGACATTGCCGTGTCTCTGCCTCAGGGTTTCGGCAATGATGACCTTATAGAAGATATGAATCTCTCTGCAAGACCTTTCTAAGTTCGTACAGGACGCTTCGACTTCTCTCCGCTAAAGGTTGATAATGAGATGTAGGCGACGAAGATCGTCAAATTCGATATTGGTTACGTAAGCGTCAGGTACGGCTAGTTATTTGCTCATAAAGAAGTGCTGTTCATAAGCGAACTCGTTTTAATGGGGACACCAACGCTGTCGAATCCTCTGCTGCAAGTAAACAGTTCTACTCCGGCACCATAGACGACATTAAGTGGGCGACGTCTTCTCGTTTCGGTCAGTCGGATAACGTAGCTGGAATCATCAGGTCTTAAGTAAAGATCGACTTTCTATTAACCTTGGCATTGGAATATGAATGCGCCGTTTTCTTGTTCAGCAATCGCGAGGTTGTTAAACAGCATGCACTTACATCCATAGAGAAACACAATACAATACTACACTAGCTGACGTTTCGGCAGTATCGCCTTTTTCAGAGCCTGGAAGGGTATACTGATATACAATCTACTAGGCCAAACGCTTCAATGACACTTACAAAAAGACGAAAAACTCTTTGGTAATTACATGATCAACAGCTTCTCGAAACACTCACCGCTTTTCACTCGACTTCCAATGAGGAGGTTTAGAACAGCTGATTATAGTCGCATGTGATTGATGACTGCACCATCCCACATCAGAAATTGATGCGAACATACGGGGTCAGGTCGCCTATGACCTCTGGGCATTCATCACTGCTATTCATCGCAGGGTTTTTGGCATTTATCCAAAAAGCCTCTAGAAGTTTTCGCGCTGGTGTTTCAGTCTCCTATGCAAGGATATTGGCTTTTACTTCAAAATCGTCTCCGCTGTGCTTTTGTATCCTATGCGTGCCTAGTGGAGTACTTTTTCTTAGTTTTCGTTTGCCATCTAGGTGTTCTTTTATACGGATACACAAAGGTCTGCCCGTTTCGCCCATACTCATGTAATCACCGTCCATGCCGTAAGGGCAAATTACGAAATTTGTTGTTTCACAGAGACGGTCACAAAGGCGGTTACGAACTAACTGAAGACGTAGACTGTGGTATTTCAACTATCGCTATCGATTCCTCTAGACCTGCCCTTCTTAAGCATCGCTTTATCGCTAAACTAATTTCATCGCTGATGAAGGGCAAGATAAACGGGATTTTGTTTCGGCCAAACCCTTCGTGTTGGGGCCTCGCTCTCCTCCTAAAATTATCTCGTGGGGTTAGTATTTCGTAGCCATTGGAGATGGCTATTTCCCCAGCCAAGTTGCGCGATTCTTTCCTTAGTTCCCTATTTGTGCACACAGAGGTGGCTGTTCGAAACATGTTTCTCACAAGCGCCCTCTTTGTGTGCGAAGGGTGGGAAGAAAGGAAATGAACGAAGATGTTCTTGTTACTTGGCCTTCGGTACCACTTTGTCAAGTAACCGCTACTTGATTGACTTACTTGAACGTTTAAAAACGGAAGCCAATTTTTTCTCGGTTTCTCCCGAGTGAATTTAATGTACTCAGACTGTTCGTTCAATAATTCGAATAATAATAGCCATCTCCAGTGGCTACGAAATAGTAACCCCACGAGATAAGTTTAGAAGGAGAGCGACGCGCCCAAGCGAAACACATGGCCAAAAGAAAGTCCCGTTTATGTTGCCTTTTATTAGCGATGAAGTAAGCGCAGCTATTAAACGATGCTTAAGAAGGGCAGGCCTAGAGGAATCGATAGCGATAGTTGAAATACCACCGTCTACTCTACGTCGTCAGTTAGTTCGTAACCGCCTTTCTGACCGTCTCTGTGAAACAACAAATTTCGTAATTTGCCCTTACGGCAGGGACGGTGATTACATGAGTATGGGCGAAACGGGCAGACCTTTGTGTATCCGTATAAAAGAACACCTAGATGGCAAACGAAAACTAAGACGAAGCACCCCACTAGGCACGCATAGGATACAAAAGCATAGCGGAGACGATTTTGAAGTAAAAGTCAATATCCTTGCACAGGAGACTAAAACACCAGCGCGAAAACTTCTCGAGGCTTTTTGGATAAATGCCAAAAACTTTACAATGAATAGCAGGGAGGAATGCCTAGAGGTTATACGCGACGTGACCCCGTATGTTCGCATCAATTTCTGATGTGGGATGGTGCAGTCATCAACCATATGCGACTATAATCAGCTGTTCTAAACCTCCTCATTGGAAGTCAAGTGAAAAGCGGTGAGTGTTTCGAGAAGCTGTTAATCATGTAATTGTCAGAGAGTTAATAACTCGAATTATTCTTAACTTTGTAAAACGTAGGAAATTTCCAATTATACGAAGTATAATTCATTGCGGTACACACAAAACGAAATGTTTTCACTATTAAACAAATGTGTGTACAAAGAAAACCATTGTGCTCAGCATTTGGAGAGGAATCTTTGGAGGAGAATAGTGGTTGGGTCCAAATCGGTATGCGAAAAGATTTGGTGTGATATTAAGAGCAAGTTAAGAAAAAAGTTTGAGGATCTATCACCCCGCTCAAAAAGCTTAAATCATAGGACCACCGCTGGTCAAGTTGCAAGTAAAAACCCAGAAATAGACTGCGCAGCAAGAACATCCAGGGTTACTGTGCTAGGAGGTATAACGCTTCCGTAAAATGTGCAAATGCGTTCCTTGTTAGAATTGGGTCCGAGTTTTGCACCTAGTCAACCCATTTCTAAACCAATCCTGTGCAGGATCACGTGTAGTCTACATTAACTTCAAGATCAGCTACGTTACAGGGTTAGGCTAGAAAGGTTAGGTAAAGTAGTATCAAGGGGGGAACTACTGCCAATACCCTTTCCCCGAACTTTCTTTAAACAAGAGCTATCAAATAGCGATATTGACCCTACATTTCGTTTATTTTCGGACGAAATTATCCGCATACTTAATCACTACCAAAAACGAAAAATAAGCTCCAACCTCACACACCAACAAAAATGTGGTATGCGTCAGGTTAGAGAGCTTTTGAATTCAAAATCTATTAGACTTTCTATTAGTGATAAAGGCGGACAATTTGTAGTTCTTCCTAGTCAGTTGGATATTAGGAGAACAGAGGAGCACCTCAATGATGTTTCTCTCTATCGAACATCCTCTGAAAAGGAATACAGGAATCAATACCGAAAATTAAATCAAGAATGGGTCAGCACGGCAAAGGCAGCGGGTTTAGAGCCTTCAGTTATTTCTTGACTTAAAACGAACATCCGATTTGTTCTCTCCTTTACTTGCTTATTAAAACACATAAGCTTACTTCAACTGATGATATTACATCAACGAACCCATCATCATATAAAGTTAGGCCTATCATCAGCTGTATAGGCGGGCCAACGGATAGAATAACGTGGTTCCTAAACCTTATCCTAACCCGGCTGCCAAAATTTATTCCAACCCATCTACCTAACACCAAAATATTTCTAGACCACCTACGGCGCGCGCGACCAAACAGCACGCAGGTAATGGAGTCGTTCGATGTTAGTTCACTTTATACCAACGTGTCCAATGACTCCGCAATGCGAGCCATTCTCAAGTTGCTCGTAGAGCATGAAAAGAAAATAAAAATGTACGGCTTGTCGATTGCGCAACTCTCTTAAAACACAATGTTTAACGTTTTGTTTTCTGCCTTCTATAATTTTCATGGCAGGTTACTAAGCGAAATACAACCACAACGTTGCTGAGATATTTGCAAAACTCTGGACCGCAGGTGTCTATGGTGAGGAACGAACGCGCTATTATCCTTTCCGGGGAGTAACGCGTTCACCACCACACCATGCGGGTCCTTTGTTTCGCACGTCTCTCAGCTATTTCTATCGATCTTTTTGCCACAGCAATCACCCATCAGCGGGGTTGATCTGGGGAGCGCAAATCGGCATAGAACCCAGTTAAGCTATGGCTGTAGTTGAAATCACAATGTTTAACGTTTTGTTTGAACGCGTTACTCCCCGGAAAGGATAATAGCGCGTTCGT
>UYYA01004039.1:0-21509 GCA_900624975.1 Angiostrongylus costaricensis | reverse complement strand
TAAACATTCAAATAAAACTCTCAGTAAGTGGCTATTTAACAAAATGGTATCGCAAGCCAAGTAGTAAAAACATTCTAGTCCACTGCCTCTCCTCTCATCCTTCACACATGAAAAAAGCACTTATCAAAAATATGTATCGTACGGCTAAAAATGTGTGCACAGGAGAAGAGGAAAGGAAGGAATCGCGAAACCTGGCACGAAAAATTGCCATTTCCAATGGCTACGAAGTAGAAGCCACTCGGGTTAGAGGAAAACACTGGGTAGTTCCCCAAAATAATACTTCAGACGAAAATAAGATTCCCTTTAAGCTGCCCTTCATATCAAATGAAGTAAGTCACGCCATTAAAAAGTGCTTAAGAAAAAGTGGTCTTGAAAATTATGTAACGATTGTTGACATCCCACCCAATACCCTACGCCGCCAGTTAGTTCGAAACCGTCTCTATGATCGTTTGTGCAGCTCAGAAAATTGTGTGATCTGTCCTAACGGGAGAGACGGGGATTGCATGAGTTTAGGTATAATATACTTGATCTCATGTAATGCATGCGGCGCGGAATATATCGGGGAAACGGGTAGACCACTTTGTGTCCGCATAAAAGAACATCTAGATGGGAAAGCTAAAATCCGTTTAAACACCCCTCTAGGTACGCATAGGGCACAAAAGCACAACGGCGATGATTTTGAAGTCAATGTGCGGATCCTAGCGCAGGAATCAAAAACATCAACGCGCAAAACTCTTGAGGCGTTTTGGATAAATTTCAAAAATCCAAAGATGAACCGGAAGGACGAATGCCTTACTATCACGCGTGACCTGGCGCCCTATTTCAAAATGATATTTTGACCCCAGGGTGTGTCTTGTTCGCGACTCCACGAAAACAACGCGTGGGCCAGTCCCACACGTAACATCACGGTGAGTGGCCTTTCTGTTCAATATGGCGTCTATTTGAAAGTTTGATCTTCATTAATACTTTGACCTTTTCTCCACCGAATAATAAAAATATTCTAGTATAAAATACGTCCAGGCTCTGAGGAAGCCGACGTCGCCGAAAAGTCAGCCATCGACCCACAACATCAAAAACCACGACAACGACAACGAAGACCTGCACCAACCTCGCATCAGCTTAAGAAGATCGGTTTACAACATCATATGAATAAATATATCATAGAGTTTTCCTCTTTTTGTAAGTGTTATTGAAGCGTTTGGCCTAGTAGATTGTACATCAGTATACCCTTCCAGGCTCTGAAGAAGGCGATACTGCCGAAACGTCAACTACTGTTGTATTGTAATGTTTTTTTACGGAAGTAAATGTATGCTGTTTAACAACCTGGCGATTGCTGAACAAGAAAACGACGAATTCCTAAGTGGAGAATTTAGATGCTAGCGTATTTGCGTCATAAGTACAGATCATCAAATTAGTCCTTCCAGTTTAGGCACAGCGTAGAATGCCAGTGAGACTATAGGAGTTTCTCAGTGCTCTTCCTACCTAACGCTACCGCATTGCTAAGCCGTTTCGAAGTGAGGCGAATGAGACGCATTTATTTTACTGCCTTCGACGCGCGGCTTCGAGTGATACCCAGGTATAGCTCTCTAACGTTTTGCATTTCGAGCCGGATGTACTTACGTGTACCAAGCTAGATTCTCTCAAAATAGACATGGAATCTATTCGCTGGAGGTGTCTCCCACTCCGCCCACACGCATTTACCAGATGCTTGATGGGAGGCTTTTGGCCGTGTAAAGTACAGTCTACATATACACCTACACCCATGTACGCATGCATGCACACGTCTACATAGTGGCAGAAGGCGTGTGCCAAGTCCTTGCAGCCGAAACAAAGAGCTCATCTCCGAAATCCTACAACCGTCACCTGGAGACGCGTCTAGTCTTGCAACTGGCACCCAGTACTGAAAGGGAATCGCGAATTAGCTTCATTAAGCTAGGCAAGATACTCACAATGCTCTGGATTTTCTTATTCGAATAGAGAAGCTGTTACCTACTGCAAAACTGTTGGCTGCTAGCAGTGAACATAGGTATATTTTAGGCGTGAAATTATGGAAAGCATCTGCACTGCCCTCTTCAGCGGCATAAATTACGACAGCTGAGTGCAATATTCAGATTGTGTCTACACTGGCTTACTTTCGTGAAAGAGGATGTTTTGAATCGGTGGGCTTTGTCCTCAGCATAACCTTGCTTTGTGTTCTTTAATGTATTTTACATCATTGTATAATAATTATGCTGGTCGATCAATAGAGCCATGTGTTTACTCATTATTATAGACCTACTTAGATAATTGGATGGCCCGTCCTCACTGGTTGTGTGGGCCCAACATATTCTCCATTTTTTGGGAGTTTTGCTGGCTTAGCTATTATGGTTTCCTGCCGTCCCGAGCTTAGCTAACCAAAATCTGCCCCAGTTCGTGGCGACCACAGGCAGTCGCTAGTTTGATACCAGGACGGTGGTGAATTCCGGCATTGGTTTACTCTTAGCTGACTTTCTAATGGAAACGCCGGACTCAGTGTGGGAGACTCTGCGAGAGGGAGGTGAGTCCCTCCGCTGTACATCGCAGTCCAGGGACACCTCCCAGCCACGAGGCGGTGAACCGTTGGGAGCAATGTAATAGATAGTTCGCATTATTCCGGAATAACTGACTTCACTATAGACACTTTAATTCGGAGTGTTATTTGATATCAAATGTATAGATTAGTTAATTTTTTGATTCAATGTATTGGAATGGGGTTCCATACCTTGCCATACTAAGCAGGACCTTAGCACCGCTGTAATTTGTATAACAAAGTGGCCTGATGTGCTAAATTATATCCGTCTGGAAATTTCTGGACTAAATTTTGTGAAGATAAAGTTGCTAAAGTTTTACATCCAGAGATTTCTTAAAGAGTAAGAGAAGCTCGCGTGTTTGTAATGTGCTGAAAGAGAATTACGGATGCTTTAGTTCTTGTTTAAGTTGATGCTTTTAAAAGAGTACGAGGAGCTGCTTGAGAGACTTCCTTTATCCACTGTCGAATATGCTTTCGCTTATGGATCGGGCGCACTTCAACAGAAAGACGAGAACAAAGCGGAAAAAATGATAGATTTCATTCTGAGCACCAACGATCCTGTCGTCTTCCATACGGAAAATATCCAGAAGAATCCATCACATTATAGCCTTCTAAGGTTTGTCGACTTTATTACGTAACAAATCTCGTTAGTAACAATTGGGTGGGCACATGTGGCGCAGTGGCCCGAAGCTCCTTGCAATACACATGGGACCAATTCCCGTGCCCCTGGTCCATCAAGCCTTGCATCCCTCTGGGGTCTGCAAATTGGTACCAAACCTGTCTGGGAGGGTAGCAGTACTGGCTCGGTATATCGGTAGTCCACCGCGAGTCGTTGTAAAGGCCAGATATGCATTCGATCACCTCTAAAGATGCTTAGTGAAGTCGGGTGCATGGTGCACCTCTCAGAGATTGATTAACGGCGAGAGCTTTATCCTTTATCCTTATCGGGAATTACAGGTGGATTGGCGCTAAGCCGTTATCAAGATTTCAAACTGGACTGGCTGCTCGAGTTTATTATAACACTCATGTGAAAGTTGGCAGACGTCAAATGAAATATGGTGTTGTTACAACGGAAAACCTGAATCAAGACCTCTTGGACTGGCGGTGGTTGTATGTTTCAGGGCGTCTTCATAAGCCAGTTTTAGACGTGAGTTTCTAGCTCTATCTACCTTATCGAAACATAATTTTTACTTTTTGTTTGTTATAAGGAGCTTGTTCACGACGACACGAGTTCTAGCACTATTTTTTCTTTGATCATTGTTATTTTTTTGGTGGTAAGACCAACAGCTGCAATCAAAAGTAACCTCGAAGAGAACAGACGTAGTGCTCTCCATACAGCATTACTGTTGCTCCCTGATTCGTTCCCTTTGGAAGAACTTTACGAAAAAATCGTCTCTCTGTCGTACTCAGGCGACTTTAGGATGTTTATTGGAGAAGACAGAGGCAAGGTGGGTTCTATAAACTTAGAACTTTTTTCTTCTTTCTTCCTAATGTGATGGTGGAAACACTCTATGTCCAATTTTCTCACTCATTGGTGTCTTTCTGACTTAATAGCACATCTTGATTAAGGTACACATGTACTTCGTGGTATTACTTTCTGTTCCTAAACGGATGTATAATAGTTGGTTCAACTTCAGGTTCTTGGCTTCAATCTACCGTGTTTTAGGTGAAAAAAATCGTACATGGTAGCATGATGGAGTTGTCGGATATATATGGTCCTTTGTTAGCTA
This sequence comes from Angiostrongylus costaricensis, assembly GCA_900624975.1. Lineage (NCBI taxonomy): Eukaryota > Metazoa > Nematoda > Chromadorea > Rhabditida > Metastrongylidae > Angiostrongylus > Angiostrongylus costaricensis. Next base: position 17,231 of record UYYA01004039.1, on the reverse strand, counting down.
ATGACTCTAAGCTCGTTGTCCAGAATGGAAATGTGAGTTGGCATTTAAAAATAGCCTCTCTGGGAGAATCGGTCTCAATTGAGGTTTTGCAAGATGGTTCCACTTCTGCTATTTATCATCGCTTAAATCTGCTGCCATCAACAGTTTTAAACGCTGTCAAAAGGAATTGGAACAAAAGGAACAAGCTGCAAAAGGATACTGAGGAAGTAAGACTATTATTACAAGACATTTGTATTATTTATGTAATCTAGAAAGTCGCGTAAGTAATTTTTATGAGCCGGTCTAGGTTGTTAGTGCAACATCATTTTCAGAAACTGATATTTAGGTGGAATTTAGCTTATTTGTTATCCAAACTGACGTATTTAGGTACTGTTTTCGTTAGCACATCGTCATGATGTCTCTACCCACGTTTCATCTGCAATCTCGTCCATTGTTGCTCCTGCCGCGCTTTCACAAACCCTTAAAAATGCTGCATCAGCAGGATTCTCTCGAAGTGTAATTTATAGTATTTCTAAGCTCATGAAGATGACTAGGAGTTTAACAAGGTAGAACTTGGTTTTGAATGTTTTTAGAGTTTTAAAATTATACATGTAACTAAAGGTCCTTATGAACTAATCACGTTGGGCTAATGCGAGGTTGGTATAAGTTGTGGTTGTTGTTGTTGCTGTTGTTTTTGGTTGATGGCTGACGTTTCGGCGATTTTGCCTTCCTCAGAGCCGTGCTGTTACGAGTGGGTCTTCCAGCAGCAACAATAACAACGACGACAGTAACGACAACCACAACTTGTACCAACCTTGCATCAGCTCAACAAGATCAGTTCATAAGAACCTACAAAGAGATATATTGACTGTTTATGCAGAGGTTTATAGGAAGTCGATCTTTTGAGTTATATGTAAACGTCTGCGGTCACAATGTGTCCTTGCATTGTTACATCTTTCATTTGTACTTAGTTCTGAGTTTTCTTATAGTTGTAGATATAAGTAAAGATCTTTATTGCACTACTTGTTGTATTGTCGCATTTTAATCCGATAATTACTGAGGATGCTTTATTTCTTCCTAACATCTCCCTTGTTGAGATTCATTTGCGACGCCAGTCGCTCACATTGGGACACGTAATTCTTCAGAGTTTCCCACGTATTCTGTGAAATAGAAGTAATGCTGAGAAGCACGTTTCTTTCCAGGATTTGTACTCATTAGTGAACTTACCTGGTCACATGCTCGTCTATTTGGTGGCATTGTGGGTCTCTTATCGATACCTACAATCCAGCGTCGAGCATCTACATTGCGATGAATTGCGTACTTAGCAGTAACCACTAGGGTTTCGAGTAATTCGATAACCTAAAGTTGTTGAAGGTATAGGAAGAATTATCGCCGTTCAACAGATGAAAGTTGGCTTAAGGATTTTCCATAAGTTTGGAGACTAAGAGACTAATGAAAAGAGGGAACAAGTTGTGCTTTCGATCTGGTAGTTGTTTGGAATAGCAGAACATTACAGAGTTAACATTACTCTCGGCGTTGATCAATCCCTGAGGGATATGCTATGCATTCGAGTTCTTAAGCATCGTTTGGAGGTGAATGAATGCATGTCTGGCCTTCACAATGACTCGCGGTGGCCTATCGATGTATCGAGCCAGTGCTGCCCAGACAAGTCTGGTACCAATTTGCTAACTCTGGAGGGAAGGAGGGCTTTGTGGGCCTGGAGAATGAGGTCGATCACATGTGTATTGTAGGGTGCATCCCCTAGCGCTACACGTTCCCTTATATGTAGTCGAACATTCCATAATTGGACGTTCTAGTAAAAGTTGGTAAAAATATTGTTACCAAGTGCTTGCACAGCTTAACTCTGGCTTCCATGTGAGCAAGCTCACTTTCGACAGCACCCTTTATTCTTTCCTTTTGCTTTTCGTTTTCCTTTTTAAATGAAGCACACTTAGATTGGAATTGTTCCTCCTTTTCCTAAAATGGAAACGCTAGTCATTGATTAGTTGGCTGAAGTGAATTATGAATAAATAATCTATAATAAATTATGGGGGGAGGAGCGAAATGGTTAATAATGCAGTCTATCGAGAAGCAAAAGGCGCTAGTTCGACCATTCCCAATCCCCTCTTCCAGTTCACGTGGGAAAACGCCTTAGCTCGGGTATTCCCAAAATTACAAAGAGAATCGACTCAGTCAGTGTTCTACGAGATTTACAAAGAAGACGAAATCTTTAAGCAGGAGCTGAAACAGCACGCGGTGTGTTCAATGATCTTCGTGGAAAATGAAGGCGAGAACGAATCGAATGCGAGCAATACTGGGATCCGCACCGTAGGTGTGATGAGGGGTCATGTAAAAATAAAAGCGAAGTATTTGCAAAGAAGTCTTCAAACTTCTCTGAATCTGTCGATCTCGACGCGCGCAAGGTAGCGAGCTTCATTTATTCTTCGAACACGACGATCCTTAGCTTCCAAGATCTTCTCTCGACCATTAGCTTCGACCTCCCACACGTTATGGAGATTAGCTGCTTCTCCACCAAGTGAGGAAGTGCTCATGCTCTATATGACCGACGATGTGGGATACGACTCGTTTATATATCGCTCTATGATTGATAACCGAACACGTAAAACCATGAGCTACTTACCGGTTCTTTGGGAGCATATCTGAAGTAATCAAAACGGAAGAATGGGCTACATATAAAAGGATAAATAAGAGATATAGCTTTCGGCGTTGATCAAACCCTTAGGGATGCGCCATGCATTCGACTTCATTAAGCATCTCTAGAGGTGACTAGAGACGTATCTGGCCTACACAATGACTAGCGATAGGCTATCTATGTACCAAGTCAGTGCTGCTTTCCTCCCAGAAAAGTCTGGTATCAATTTGCTGCATCCAGAGAGATGGAGGACTTACGCCCAGGGGACTGGATCGAACCAAAGACTATGTCTCTGGTGCAGGGTACCTCTAATCACTGCGTTACTACTCCCCTAGGCTACAAATACCTATAAAAATATTGTCGAAAACAGCTATTTAATTAGCTGCTTAGTTGTTTCTCCCTCTTTCTCGGCAAAACTCTTCAGCAATCTTCTCCAAATAAAAGCCTCATTTTCCCTTAACGACGTTATAGTACAATTCTAACTGTTCGTTAAATTGAACACGCGTCCGCGATGGTCTCGTAAAACCTTTGCTCGTTAAGTTTATGGATTTCAAACACTCCAGAACGAATCTAGATAGTGTTCCCATATTTGGAAAAGTGTAAAGAACAAAAACCGTTGTAAACCTAGATCCATTGAGCTTCTGTCGGAGGCCTTTGCACTCAATCTGTGTACTGTTGCGGAACTTGAAAATATGTGACCACATCTCCTGTTATTAATCTTACGCACAATCGTATTCCCCGATGTCTCAAACTCTTCTCGACACCCTTATCCCATCTTATTTTTCAAACATATTCTTTTCATCAGCTCATCAAGGGCACTTCGTAAGGATATATAAATAAAGTATTACTTTTGTTCAATTTCAAGCATTCGAATCTTTATGTTTATGTTTGGCAAATACGAGATGTTATTTCATTTCTTTATTTACGCACAAACTAGTGTTTCGGCGGATTTCGCCTTCCTCAGAGCCTCCTTCTATGAGTCTTCCACTAAATATGTCACGTGGAGTCCATCGATATCAGAGATTCGAATATTTATTCCTATGCAGTGTGGTATTTTAAGACTACATTTAGAATGAGCTTAAAGAAATGGATGGTAGTGGTTAAGTCTGATCACAACGGAGGCACCTTTTCGTTCAGAAAACAAGATAGGAAACGAGCAAAACGCTTGAAAAAGCTTGGGAATGTAGCTGCTGCCAGGCACCAACCGGTTTGTCTCATGTCAGAATATTTGTTTTTGTATATGAAGAGTAACTATGTGTCTAATTACGTAAATATTTGTTTTTAGATTGAAAAAGTCATGGAAGAAGCTTTCCGTGACAGAAGTAAAAGTAAAAGACAGAGAAAAAAGGCTGCAAGAATGGAGCGACAGGAGAAGGCAAGAGTTGACAGTTATGATGAGAAAGGCGTTGAGAAGATGTCTCAAGGGATTCGATGGAGAAAGGGATCTCAGACCGAAGATGAGTCTGACTCCGATGCAGATCTTACTTATGAACAATACCTTAAAGAAGTACAGGTAAATTTGTGGTTGGTGCGTGTATGCTGTTAAGTGGTATGTTATGAGTGTATTTCTACCAAGGATAAGAAACGCAAACTTGCTATGGAAAGTGATGATGGGCAGCAGGATGATATTGAAATCCATCGATATTCAAAGCTGCTTGGAATCAAGGAAGGCGTGAAGGCCAGGATGCCGAAATCTTTTTCTAATGACGGATTAGATTGTAAGTTGAGTCTGTAATTACTTCCTATGAGGTATATGTCTTCGAGTTACGCAGTGGTCGGAGGCGCTCTGCAGTACACATGAGATCGATTCTTATTCCGGCGCCCCTGGCCAACCAAGCCTTCCAACCCCCCGGGGTCGGCGAATTGGTACCAGACTTGTCTGGGGGGACCGCAGCATTGGTTCGATACATCGGTAGGCTACCACGAGTCATTGTAAAGGCCAGATATGTATTTAGTCACCTCCAACTATGATTAGGGAAGTCGAATGCATGGAGCATCCCTCAGGATTGATCTACGCCGAGAGCTTTATCCTTTTACGCAGTATCCTGGAGTCATCACATCGCTCGAGTTTTCATGAGGTTTTTTTTTGCAGATTTACTCGACTTTTGTGATAATGGTCTTCGAAAAAGTATTCTGGCTTCTTCTACTGATCAAGAAATAGCTTTAAAGGGTGAATTTTCGCTATATGTTTGCTGCATTCTCATGCTAGGTTTCGAAATTGTGCCATTTTTTTTACCCATCAGTAATGTAGACGGTTTAAGAAAATTTTTTCGTCAGGATCCGATCTTAGCGGTGAAGAGGACCACATTGAAGATGAAGGTGATAAGTCGACATATCTTCATGAACACGATTCTTTTAGCAGTGGATCTGACAATGAGGGATCTAATCATGTTAATGATAAGGGTTGTAGCCATCTTAGCAGTAGTGGAGAACACTCAGATAAGGTGAGTAGTTGTACAATCGCATGTGACGTACTGCGGATCGCGACTCCCATACTCATGGGGTAGCTTAAATTCTAGGAAGAATATGGTGACGACAATGCCGCAGATAATTTTCGGGAAGATATATATGGTCGCACTGTTAATAGGTATGTCTTTCCGCTCTGTTCTCAGTAAAAACTTCTTCCACAGTGATTAAATGTGTCCCATTTTCTAGGAAAACTGGACAAGTTGTCAGTTTCAACTTAACAAATGCTCGCAAAAAATTGGAAGACCTTGATGCGAAGAATGATGCGGGGGAGTCCAAGATGCAAATAGATCGTATACTCGTAGGAACAATGAACAGGTTGTAGCTGCTCATTTTCATAGTTTTTTCTATGCACCCTGATTTGAAGGGATATTGTCTTACAGGTTATCTGAGGGAACACTTGTGAGAAGCAGTCAGGTTGTTTCTGAGATATGGCAGAAATACTCTAAAAATGGCATGTTTTATTTCATATTTGAAGCTTGAGTACAACTGTAAAACAATGTTGTCATGATGTTAACTTTTTATTTGCTGCCTATTACAATTTTTACGGCAGGGAGCTATGTGAAGTACAACCGCAATGGTGCTGAGATATTTGCAAAAGTCCGGATCGTAGGTGTATGCGGTGGGGAACGAACGCGCTTTTATCTTTTCCAGACGCCAACATCATTACGAGTGTATTTCACATAGTATCCTGCCGTAAAAAATTGTAATAAACAGCAAACAAAAAGTTAATATTGTGATTTCAACTTCAACCTCAGCTTGACTGGGTTCAGAAGCGATTTGCGTTCCCCAGATCAGTGCCATTGAGTGGTGATTGCTGGTGGCATTGATCGATAGAAAACTAGCTAGGAGACAGGGGAAACGAAGGAACGGTGTGGTGTGGTGTTGAACGCGTTAGCCCCCGCAATGGGTAATAGCACGTTCGTTCCCATCACAGACACCTACATTCCAGAGTTTTGCAAATATCTTAGCATCATTACTATTTTCATGTTTCTAGATGTTAAATCGTGTGTGTGTCGTGCTTTGTCCCGTTTGATTTGTGTGCCATACCGTCTACAAGACCAACTGCTATCACTGTATGCCCTTTTCTTGGCTTATATCCATATGTCGACAAGTGAAGAGATCTGTACGTTTTCTTTTATCTTATTGTCACTTTTTTAGGAGAGAATAGTGTTTTGCAGCTGCCTACTTCGTTGAGGATTTCTTGCATAAATTCATTGAAGACATCCGGCTTATGCAACCACTGGATGATAAAAAACTGGAGAATTGCGTTGTTTTCATTGCTCACTTGCTGAATTTTCACGTGAGTATACTATTATGTATTAACGGTTTCCATCAATATTGATAATAACCATGTTTACTTAGTTGCCCCACAAGTACCCTCTTCACTTCTTTTTCAGTTAGTAAAAGGGACAGTTATACTAGAAGTGTTTGAAAAACTGCGAGAGCATCTGAATGTGGACAGCTTGCAGTTAATTGTCGTGCTTTCTACATGTATGTTTGCTAAAGTACATAGCTACTCTTTACAATTCGTTTCCACCTTTGTTTCTCTAAACATCTGTTTTTTAAAATATTTCTGCTTTTCCTATCTTTAATTTGCTTGTGGGTCTTTCAGACTCATACAAAATACTACGTCGGCAGTTCTGGTCTGGATTTTTATGTGAGATGTCAAAGACATCAGCAGCCCTTGAAGAGGCTGAGTTTTGTGATTTGTAAGTAATATTTCTGAGAACAAAGCGTTTGAAAAACGTGTAATTTTTCGCTCGTATCTCTACATCGTTTGGAGGTGATTAAATGGTTGTTATAGGAAGGCGCGTGTGGAGTAGTGGTCGGAGGCGCCCTGCAACACGCACGTAGAATTGATCTCCGCGCTGGTGGCCCATCAAGCCTTCCATCCATCCGGGGTCTGCAAATTGGCACCAGACTTGTCTGGGACTATGACAGCAATGGCTCGGTACACCGGTAGACCACCGCGAGTCATTGTAAAGGCAAAATATGCATTCAGTCATCTCCAAACGACGCTTAAGGAACTCGAATGCATGGCGCATTCCTCAGGGATTGATCAACTCCAGGAGCTTTATCCTTTATCCTTTTGTCTCTAGATAGTTTACTTTTAGGCCGAGAGCTAAATTTCTTGGAGAAAGTTTACTGGCACTTCAAAAAAGTCCCCCAACTGGCATTGATACGTCGATTTTTGAGCATCATTTGAAGCTTTTCTATGGACTACGAAAAAGTATGGGGTTTTTTGTTTCAATTTTGTCTCAACTGCTACGATACCTTCAACGACGATAATTTCCAGAGAATAAATCAGTATCTGGTAAGGAACTTGGTATGTCTCTCGATGATATCCTTAATGCTGATGATCGAGGACGCTGGTGCGTGCGATTGATGTTCTTCGTTGTTTTATGTTTTCTCAATGTATCTAAAACCCGAGTTTTCACTCTTTTTAATTTGTTCTGTTTTGAATTCTTCCTTTCTTATAAAAGAAGTACTTTGTGCAACTTTCAGGTGGATAGTTGGTTCTGCTTATCAAGTGCCTAATGAGTGTTCATCAGCTATGAACACTACCAAGTCTTCACAAATTGTTCAGTCCTTTCCTGATGATATAGTGAAACTCGCTCGAAAAGCAAAAATGAACACAGATGTTCGTCGCAATATTTTCTGCACAGTGGGTAGGACAGTTTGTCTGCACTTTAAACACTGACAGATGAAAATTGTGCAGTAAAAATAGATGCTCTTATGCCACGTTTCAGCGACTTCGGATGATGAGGATTCTGCGTTTGAACAACTATTGCGTCTCTCGCTAAAAGGTCAGCAAGAACGTGAAATTATTTACGTATTGATTGCGATGTTGTTGGGAGAAAAAAGCTTCAACACATTCTATCCGCTACTGATTGCACGATTTTGTGACTTCAACAAGAGATTTGTGGTCGGTTCATTAGGTTTTTATTTGTTTTTTTCTTTTGGTTTTTTTTTTGAAATTTGATTCCTCGATGTTAACGATGTCTTTTTTAGTTTCTTTTCATTCTTGTCCTACTTTTTTTTCTTATTCTTTTTTCTTCGACTTTAGAGATACATGGTTTTTTTTAAATCAAAACTGCCCACTACTATCTTGATTAATTGTAAGCTCATCTTCATAAGGAGTCCAGTTTATATCAGAGACCCACTCGACTCATCGTCTACGAACTGTTTTTCTTTGTGACGTAACCAAGTTGCTGAGGCTTACTGTTATGCAGAATAATGCTTTTTGAACTATGTGTATAGCACCTAAGTAAGGCATTGTATTGAACTGTTTGCCAATGGAGGGCACCACGAAGTGGTGGTCCCGTTGCTCCTGATATGAATTCCTTGGCATTTCTTACGCAACATATAACTGACACAAATTTTTAACTGAACGGGACAGTGGCCAGGCTTGATGGCGAATAGTGAAGTTTTCCAGACCGTGTGGTTATTTCATTCTTCATCGAATCATGCCTCTAATGTGAAGTATTTTCCTGAACTCTTGGTATTAGATTTTGCATACTAGTTTAACCATATATGCCATTATGACCGAGGTGTAAATTCTCTCCTTGTCTCTCTGTCTTTCTGTTTTTTATTTCTCATTGTCACTTTGTGTCTTTGATCAACTCTTTTGAGCTCCAGCTGAGCTCTAAACCCTTTCTGGGCGTCAGATGTTTTTCGATGACAATAGATGTCCCAGTATAGCCTCATTTTAAGTGTCATTTTATTACTGCTCTTTTGCATGATGATAAAGGGAGCGGAGGTTACAGATATTATGTTACTGTCGATATTTTTAGTCCTTAGTAATTAAAAATGAAACGTTCGAGGATTTTTTTTTTGGTATTCTAGGAATAATTTCCACTGTAATCTTATGTGTGAAGGAATTGTTGATTTGGTGTGTTCCATTTGTACAACGTGATCCAATGAATGCTTGTTCTTTGAAGAAATTTATTCCAGCTAACCACGCAATATGCTTTATGGGATCGAATTAAAGAAATAGCTACGCTCAAAACTCGATCGCGCTCTCGTCTTGCAGATCTCATCCATTATCTCATTTCACATGAGGTTGTATCTATCACCGTTTTTAAGGTATGCTTGTGTGGTCATGGTTACTGAAATTAAGATAAGTTTGCTAGATGGAACTACTAAGCGATTTCCAGGTAGTGGAATGGGGCACTTTATCGGCGGCTGTCTCGTCTGTCATTCGCCGAGTATTCAAGCTACTATCGTTATGCCCTATACAGAAACTCCATAGAATTTTCAGCCCAATTTTTGTTAAAGATAAGGATCCATTGTTATCCGAAGGATTACGTTTGTTTTTGAGTGTTAATTTCCCGGATTCTGAAAAGTATAGAAAAATCGAGATTTCTACTCATGCGTGTTAAAGATGTCTTTCGTCTTCATATTCTTGTTGGTTGTTTTGCCTCGTTACTGTTGTTGATTTTTAACTGGTTTCTGTTGTAGAATCTTTAGTCGATGGATAAAGTTTCAAGGATAATTATACATGTGGCGTTTTCATCACAGATTTCACTCTAGTTACTTTGGTTTTAAGATTGACAGATTTTATCATTGCTAAACAAAGAGATTAGTGTGCAGTGCAAAGAAAACGTTGCTCCCATTAGTCCTACACCTTCAAGGATTACCCGATATGACGCAATACGACATATGCTTCGAGTCAAAGATGTTCTATAGGCAACATCTAATTACCATCCACTAGCAACACGTTAATGAGTGGGAATTTGTTGAAGGATCCGCCTTTTGAATGACATTTGTTGTGTCTAGCAACAGTGAAATCCTTTCCTCAACTGCTTTTCTTTACTAAAATATGTCCTGTCCACATTTCACATTATCGGCCGTAGATTGGTTTGGCGTTATCCTGAACAGGTCTGATGCATTTCTTGATTTATCAAATGTCCAGAAAGTGACTACATTTAATACTTGGAGTAAACGAAAGTTAAGTCAGTTCAAATCTATGCAGTCATTAAGGTCGAGTCCTGTTCAAGTGCTTGCTGCAATGAAGGCGAGACTTTTGAAGAAAAATATGGTTTCTTGTAAGAATAATGCATCGAACCCAAGCGAAAGTGTTGTTCCATTGTTTTGTCCATAACATCTATATTGGCGCCTTATTTTGAAATTTGGCTGAAATTGCTTTACTAATTTACTTGTTACTTGGAGAAAAATGGAAGTGAGAGTATTTTTTAGATGGACGATTTCTCTATGTATCACATACCGTACACCAACGTTGACTGGAACTCAATTCAACCGACTTTCTTTCAAACAAGAAACCCTAACAACACGGTGACGCAAACTGATGGCTCTATGGTGGATTCGGAAGAATGTCTTAAGTATGAGAATTCGAGGTGAACGCTTATGATTCTAAGATAGTTGAGCCGGAATATTCTCAAAAATTGAGCCAGAGTATTCACAACAACCATGTAACTAACACATATCAGACGAAATAGTGGTTCACTCTGTGTTGTGAATTTGAGTTCCTAAGAGTTCACTTTATGTTCAATATGAATGAATGCCGTATTGCTAGGTGAATCTGTGAGTTGGAACCCATTACAAAACCAAAAGTTACCTCCAAATTTAAATTTGAAGCCGTAGACCTTTAAGGAGGACTCATAGAATTCACTAAATAATTCTGTAAAGGGCATTAACAAATTTTGACAATAATCGTGAAATCCATTGTGCTCTTTCGAGGCACATAGTCGAACGGAAGAGCGATTCATCATGACTGAAGTTTTGAGGTCGAGAATGCTTTTTTGTTCTTTTTCGTGAATGGTCTTCGAAAAGGATAAATCATGCGAGGAAATAGTGCGCTTTTCTGTTTCAGCACCCGGCTTTGTGCCGAAGGCATCTAAGCCGACCGTCATCGTTGAAAGATCGCCTAGGGCAACGTAATCCATCGTTCATTCTGGATTCGCTCGTTCACGACGGAGAAAGTCTTGAATTATTCATTGAATGAAAAGATAAAGTCCAAGTAGAGACCATAACCGCTGAATTATAAGTAGCATACACTTTTTTGACACGTAATACGACCTATACAATAGCGAGTTGAGTGGGCTTGTTTCAGATAAGTTTGGTGATAATTTGCTAATACTGGATCGATGAGAGACTTGGTAAGCCTACTGCGGGTTCGAACTAGCACCGTGCTCGTGACGAAAGGCGTTACTATAACTGTGCTACCCATCCCTCGCTATTTATATTAGATGGCGTCATCTTTGGTTAATCGATAACAACCAGTCGAATTTCTGGAAATTTCAGGCCGGTGTCCGCTTATGCGATCTTCTTCAGAGAACGACAAATTCTGGTGAAGAAATCTAATCCACAAGCGTCATTTGGTGATATTTCTCGCATTGTTGCTGCTCAATGGGATTCCCTAGCTATTCATGAAAAACTGGTAAGTGTGTAGATTCCTGGTGGTAAAGCTATAGGTACTCTGGGTGAATACGCTAATTCATAACTAAGTGAACAGACAGGAAATCATTCGGTTTTGATCTATCGTTTGAGAATGAGCCATGCATTCGATTCTATCAAGAATCATAGCGGTGACTGAATGTATTCATTTATAACATCATGAATTTTACACCTTTCTGAACACCAGGGACATGTGTAACGGTATGCTTAGATATGTGTGTCCCGCGAGACATCTGCTTATTGGTTCGATCCTGCGCTCCAGTCTGCACAAGACCTCCACCCATCCGGGGTCGGTAAATTAGTACTTGTTTGGGAGGAAAGCAGTGCTGACTTGGCACATCGATAGGCCACCGAAAGTCATTATTGGGCCAAATATGCACTCATTCACCACTAGATATTACGAATGAAGTTGAATACTTGGTGAATTCCTAATGAAATGATGAACAAGCACCGCTTTATCCGTTATACCTTAGCCTGTGAACTTCGAAACCGCAAAAACCACGGAGTTCATCCAATTTCTACAATGTAGATGTGACTTAGTAGACCGTAATCCTATGAAAAGCAATCGATTTTGACTGCCACGACCGACTTTCTATTAACCTCAGCATTGATCAAATGATTTTCTTCGTATTTTTGTTGAGCAAACGCGAGGTGTTATTATTCTTTGTTCACGATTAAGCTGACGTTTCGGCGGATTTCGCCTTCCTCATTTCGCCTTCATACGAAGAAAATCGGTTTTGAATAAAAATAGTACTAAATTTAGCAGTACAAGAGACGATCGGACCAGTTGCGAAATAAACATATCAAAATGGCCGTAAAGGAGAGGGTACAACGAATTTGTAGTGATTTCATGTCATCGTCATCGTCGGCTGACGTCGACTCTATTGTGATGATTTCCAAACAACGAGACGCCTCATTACGTAAGAGCAGATCCTTGGCAGAACGTCAAAATTCGTAACATGTATTTACAATGGATTGTTTATATTCTGTGCACGATAAACGCTATCAGTACAAGACTTTATGTCTTACAATAGAAAGCAATGACCGAATAAACCCGCATCGATCGATAAGAGGAGTCGAGGATTATAGAAATTGATGAAAATTGATCTATATAGTATCAGAACCAACTCAAAACATATACATACATAGTATCCGAGACAGACAAATTCTTCTTACTGGATTCTCATAGTCGAATATTCGAATGGCTTCTCACTGAACTAAGCCATATTCTCGTAATCTGTTAATCATTAGCCCTTAAAATTGGGGCTTAGAACTAAGAGAACAATCACTATACCACTGAAGAAAGTGCACACAATATTCTTAACGGTTAGAGTTCTATTTCTGAAAACCCATGTTTGTTTCTGATGAAAAAACATCATTATTCTTTTTTTTGTATAATTTGTTTTTTCCTTGAAGAGCACTTTTAGTTTCCCTTCAACAGATACGGCTATGTTTTTTGATTCACCCATATTTTTGACCACTTTAGATTATACCATTTCAATTCTTGAAGAATTTTCGGGTTGACTACCTAATTGACTTAATATTGATTTCTTTTGCCGGTCATAGCCACTACACAATAAACCATGATTATCGATTGGTATTGGAGATCATTATGTGAGAAAATCAGAGCCTTAATGCCACTTTACGGAACCCGTAACGAGAAAGAAAATCACCGAAGAGCAATAAGAATTAAGTGATTGGCGGAATGGTGACGAAGAATGTTCCCGATCCTTCATTATGTCTCCTGCCCGTCGGGATTCTCTCGAAGTTGTCTCTCGTCTCGGTCAGTAAAAATCTGACTTGAACACGAATGCAGGTCCTGAATAAGTCAATGATCAACCCAATAGGAACAAGAAAAATTCCCGGAAAAAACCCACCATGAATTGCGATGCTAAAAATGATTATGAAACAAAACTAAGGTCACGTGAAGGTTATTAAAAGTGGAAATCTTTTGAGGAAGCACAACTAACGGGATCGAAAAGCCCTCGTTTGAGTGAAGAAAACAAGACATTGAAGCGTTTCTAAGGATGATACTCCGCCTACATTCACCTATGGAGTACTGTCTGATTAAAACAAAAACTGTAACTATAGCAAATGAAAGTAAAGAATTTCAACACTTTTATACAAATGCTCACTTAAAAATAAATAACTGTAAAGAACGGATGAAGCCGTAGAAGAACCCCGTAGCTATCGTTAATTGGCTGTGAAACCTCACAGCGATTGGCGACTGCCTCTGATGGTTTGGCAGGACTCTCCTGGGACTCCAGTAAGAGAACATCTGTATCCTACACCATTTCCCGTCATTCCACAAGCATTTATCGCGTGTAAAACTTTTGCCAGGAATTTTTTAAAAAGTAGTAAAATGTTTGGAAAATTTTAGAACATTTTCTCAGTATTGTCTCGTATTCCGAACAGCTTGGATAACGCTCGTCTACAAAGGGGTGGACGTATCTTGCAGAGTAGCTCTTGCTGTTATCAAAACTTGGCTACGAAGATACAGCTTTCCCAACGACCTCTTACCATACGCATAGGAAAAGGTGGTCAGGTGGGACTATTTCGACGAAGTTGTTTACTGCCACACTGCGCAGTGGAGAATGAAGTCGCTTGACTGGGACGAAAACGGCATGCGAATTAATGGCAAATTTCTGTCAAATCTTCGTTTATCTAGCATCGTCATTTTCTCAGATACTACTAACGAAGCAGAGACTATGGTGAATGAGCGCAAGGGAAAAGAGACGGCACTGCGCATAAATCGGAAGAAGATCCAGTTCTTGAAAACCAGTTAATGAAAATCCCACGGTGCGAAGGCGAATAGATCAGACTGGATGGTTTTCCGAATAAAGAAACCACTTCGTACCTGCACTTTGGATGCCTGCTGCACATGGAGGACTACATGAAGGAGGAATTAGACAGAAGAAGGAGAGCAGTTGAAACAACGTTCGGTCCTCTCAAAGAAGGCACCGACCAACTAGCCAACTCAAAACTCCGCGCTAAAATTTTCGATTCAAATTCAAGCTCCTTTGTGTGCTCAGTTGTGCAGCAGAAAAGTGGGTTGAAACTCCAACCACGTCAAGGAGCGCTCGAAAGTTGCCTTCTGAAATATAAGCGGCACATACATCATCTAGCCGGAATACGACGCTCTGTGCTTCGAAATTTGTCGCATCTTCGACACCTATGCGAACACACATCGATGGCGAAACGTAGAAGCACCAGTCATATAATGAGAAGAACAGGTGACAGATGGACGAAAAGAACTATAGAGTGGACTCCACGAAAATGCAGCCGCCCCTAGGACAACCACCTACGCATTGCGTGAACGTATTTGTGAGAAAGATCAATCAGCTTTGCTGGTAGTCGCAGTTTTTTCTACAGATGACGGCATGAGAATCGCATCTGCTACTATGCAATAAGCAAGAGATCAGCATGGACAACGCTCGCGAGGCCAAGAGGCAAATTGAGAGAGTTCGCCCAGCTCGTGAAGAAGGGTCGTCCAAGTATCAAAGTGAGTAGGTTAGACAACCTATTTTCATTTCCATAGAATAAAATTCCATCTTATGAGCTAGTTTCTCAATTCTCAATAACTAAAGACTTCACTTTCCTTCAGAGCCGTTTTTTCTGTAGTTCACTTCTTCTAGGTAGTTAGATCATTGAATTTCAAGAAGCTGTTCATATATGGTAATAAAATCAAGATAAAAAAGTAATACCACAGCAATATATATATATATATATATATATACATGTACACATTTCTTCGTACAAATCTTTCTTACTATAGAGTCCATCTCAGCCAGTGGAGCCATCGTGTGCGCCGAAAGTGGAGGCGTTGTGTCGCCACTGCGTGGCCGATGAACTTCAACCCACGTGCTGGTACTGGAAGAAAACGAACTGAAACCCTCTGCTTACTCCTTTCTTTACTTTTGTTTTTTAATGCATTCTATAGCTTACTTGTTCGAAATTTCCAAGATATGTATCATGTCATTGGCGTCCTAACCTTATTCTCAATACTATTCTTCGTCTACCACAATATCTTACTGCTTTAGCGCTGTCGAAAAATGTTTGCTGAACTACCATACTGCAATGCTTAATAAATTTTTTTATTCCCATTCTTTATTCTTTTGCTTTTAAATTGAGATGGAAACATTTCAATCTAAAAAACTCGCTAGAAATAAACCAGTCTGAAGGACTGGGTGCCATTCCGGAAGACACCTAGTCTCTACATCATCCACCATAACTTTCCGTTTCATCGTGGTAAGTAGGTTGTTCTTTTTTTGGTGGGAATAGCGAAGAAGTGTATCCGACAAATTAGATTATCTCATCCTGACGGAGTTCGGCAGCTGTGACCAGAAACGGATGATAGTTCTGAGGTGTATGCCATGTATAAGGGTGGATCACCTGGTTTCTGACTCATACGTTAGGGCAGGAAGTACCGTTAAGTCGAAAAAGTGGGCACGGAGTCGGGTGTTCTTTGTTCTCTTCACTATATTCTACATCCCATAAAGGTGTATACGTAGACAAATAACAAAAAATACATTAGATATCGAAAAATTTCGAAAGAAAAAGTGGGAAGTAAAATGAAGATTACATGCCTATGCGTATCGACAATGGCCTTATTCTCGACATAGAACGATCTGTCACTCTCTTCATCTGATGAACCCGCGTATACAGCAAGTCCTTCACGTTCTTCTATAGAAATCGGTCTACTCTTTTTCGAAGATTCGTCGGTAATCAGCTGAAAAAAAGCACAGTTACTGCATGAGGAAACCAGAAGAAGTACAAACTCGATCTACAGAGAAAAAATGAAAGCGATGACAACGAAGATTATAAGACTTGGTAAAATGAAGAAGTAAACAAAACCATTTATTGCCAAGTGGATTTTCCGCTGAATAAAATTTTTTCATGAGAAATGAACCCGAATTAAAGGAATATCCTTCCACTATGATTCGATCCTCTTCCATTCTGAAGTTTTCTCCAGAAGCATATTAACAGACAAATCAAATTATGATTCAATGTGGAATAACAAAGTCAAACAGTACACTTTTTTCTTCTTACTAGAGAAAACATGCATAAAAAATTAGCTTAACCGATCTCAGCCACCACAATATTCACCGGCAGTTGTTATTTCATTTGCTTTATTTTCTTTAAAGATTTTTAGGATTCAGTGATAATAAATACCCCAATGCTGTATCGCTTAACCCTGGCTAAGAGATGTTCCTGGGTTTAAAACTGCAACGTACAACTGGGGTTATTCTCCCCAACAAGGTTTCCCACGCTAAGAAGTTTGACATTTTCATTCAGATACCAGCTAACAATAAAGCGCACCATGAATCATTGCTATTCTAGTAATAAAAAAATCATTAGCTGGTCTTAGAAAATCTTTAGACCACAGTCGTTGAGACATCGAGGAAAAAGGAAACCTTATACAACCATCAAACTTTCAAGGATAAGAAGTTGTGTTTGGGTATCCATGATTCTCTGCGGTTCGCGAATATGCGATACTCAAGGATAAAATAATGAACAATAAACCTACTTTCTACTTCTGTTCAGCAAACACGAGGTGCTATTTTATTTCTTTATTTACGTACAAGCTGACGTTTCGGCGGATTTCACCTTCCTCAGAGCCTGGAAAGGTCAAGTTGATAGCAACCTATCCGACCAAACACCTCCATAACCAAACAGAGAAAACGCTAAACCAAGATTTTAATCACATTTAACA